>JAVFBZ010182252.1:48427-60704 GCA_032466195.1 Katharina tunicata
GTGTGCATGAGATTTGCTTTTTCAGTGTATATTTGTTTGGAATTGAGTTGGAAAATTATTGTGTGAGCTCTAGTCATGCTTAACGTGTTATTTGTGTCTTATTTTCTTAACATTTCTTATTTGATACCTAGCGCTGAAATTGTCTTCAAATAATAATTTAATTATTGTCATTTCTCCATGCATTGAATGGCAAACTAACATACATTTGTGACGCCGTTAGCTATTTGGGAAAATTATTGCAGAGAAATCTGAATTCATTAGGAATGAAACATTTATTTATTTCCAACAAGTTTTCCAAGCTTTGTAAAAATGTCAATCAAGATTAGCAGCCCCGAAAAAAATAACATTCGCTATAAAAATATTATATTGCTCTTGCTTTGGAAGAATGTTCGGTGGACGTCGGGAGCAGTAAGGCTTAATTCAATTAATACTATTATAGGACAAAGAAAATGTTATGTGTGTTTTTTAGTAGTAGTAGGCCATAGTAGTATTTAAAATTCAGAAAAGTGTGTAGTCTATGCGCAAGCTGACCTCTGCCAGCTATTGGAGCCATTTCCATTCGGATCTCATTAAAATTGTTTCTTTACTATAACGGCTTACTATGTTACAAACAGATAACGTGTCAAGTCTGGAAAAATAATGGAAAATAAAGCCATTGTCTTTTTAAGTTAAAAACATTTAAAGCCAAACCTGGCCACGGTGAACTCTTTGCTGAAAATGTATTTATAAATGAAAAAAAAAAAGTGCAAGAAAACTCCATCCTTTTCAGAAGAAGAGAACAATCCACAGAAACGAAAACAATTATTGCTTCGTCGTTTGAGCTGTTTTGTGGTTTTGTTATCAGGCTTAAATCATAGAAATGTTTTTAGACTAGCAACAACCCTCCACGACATTTCAAACACCAGACTTCTGAACACAATCTGAATAGAAGTATCTCATTGCTCTGGTCTGCCCTTAAAACAACTCTAATTTGGAACGTCACACTTGGTCACAGCATATATACAGCAAACACTTCTATTTTCAAATCTGGAACACAATATTATGCATGTCAACTTTTTTAACGTTTCGACAGATTTGCTGGTTTTATATTGTGTCGGCAAGGTCACACAAGGCAACAACATATTGTTTGTACAGCACAGATTTATAGATCGAAATCAATTACAACGTGACAGAAGTTATGTTAGAAACACCTGTTGGTTAAAATTTACACATGATTTTATTTCAGGGTGTAATAATACCTACTGAGGTAACCGTTTCACAGACTCGCCCCGTGTTATGGCCAGCGCTCTACAAAACAGTCCCGAATATCCGATTAAAACGGTCACACCTTATACAAGGACATCACGAGTAAAAGGTTAATTCGTGATTAGCTCTTAATCTATTATGCTATTAGATTAACAAGAGGAAAGCAGATGAGCGTAAATTAACACCAATTACGGATTGTTGAATATGTAAATACGTTCTCATAAGTTATGGTAACGATGCTCACACAAATGGGCATGAAGTCACCTATATATATCAGGCGGGGTGAGGATTGGTATAATTACTGCCGCTAGTTTACAATATTACTGAAAGTTTCAAACACTTTTTCGTCTAAATCTACGATAATGGCATGAAGATTTTATTTACAAATATATAAGTCATGTCATGCATGAGTACAGCTCTATTTTGTATGGAAGAATTTAAAATGAACCACCGTCTTAAAAAGACAACGAGAAAACAAAACAACAATACCATATCAGGGTATTATATAGAAAATAGGTAAAAGGCTCCCCGCGATCCAAGTCAGCCACATGGAACCTTCCCTAAGGGAACTCAAACTTATACCGGGTAAAGTGAAAGGCACTCAACAGTCCAACGCTCAATAAACTGAGAAAAAGGCGAGTACTGGCAACAACTACAAAAACAATTAACAAAAACGAAACATCAGTAATAAAGGCCCAATCTGTAGAATACATTTTTGCATTCTAGAGGCCCAATCTGTAGAATGCATTTTGTATTCTAGAGGCCAAATCTGTAGAATACATTATTGTATTCTAGAGGCCCAATCGGTAGAATACATTTTTGTATTCTAGAGACCCAATCTATAGAATACATTTTCGAAGTATCAAGGAAGTTTCTTCCCACTTTTGGTATTGATAAGCCAATGGCCATTTCCATTGTTTTAACCAACACATTTTTTTTACGTTTTTAATGTATGCAATTGTAAAAGAAAACAAATACACGCACAGTTGGGCAATTTAATAATACGTCCATAAACACAAAAAACATGGTGATCAAAATAAACAATTTTAAAAATGATTAATAGATGTTCCACATTGCAAGAAGTCAAGAACAGCGATATTTGGCTGCTTATTGGTTGTGGCTAGAAGCAATTTGAAACAAATTTGTTAAACTTCTTAAACGGCATTTATAATCTGGGCACATTACAAAAACGTAACTAAGAAGGATTTTTCAACTTCTAGGTACATTGGATAAACGACGTTTTGGCCTAGTTTCCAAGACCGTTTTCCAGCAATGATTACAAATCTCAACGGAATATAATTAATTTGAAATTAAATTTGTTTAAGTATATTCAGTTGAGTTTAATAATCATTGCTTGAAAACTGTCGTATAGCAACTAGGCCGAAACGTCGACTGGAATTCGAAATTCTATCGAAAAAGTTATGTTCTTGTAAAATTTGTTGAAACTGAAGAATTATATCCCGGCACTTTTCACATGCATGCGCCACTTGGTGAAGAAATTGTGTCCCATAATGTACAGATTTGAAAGGCGACGCGTGGTTTGCTCTCTTAGCTTCATTGCTTCACCTGACTAATCACTTGTCAGCAAGAATCTAACTTATTTTGACGATAACTCGGCGCTGTTTACTCTACAATACAAACTTGTTGTATGATCATGCTGTTCGGAAAATTCTCTCTATTATTAAGACATATTTTTCTTCAAGTCGGAGCTACTTCGGTCTGCGCAAGGGCAATCCATTTGTCAACGTTCTGCGCCGCGTAGAACAAAAAGCGATTGAAGAGGATCGAGGAACGGCACGGACTATTCAAACAGCCGTATCGCAAACAAAGGGAAGAGCTTTCATTCTACAAAGCCACTTTGCAGTGAAAGAACCGCGTCCGACGCCATCAAAACTAAAATGTGTTTTGCATTACGAGAACACTTAAGACCAGTGTGGGGTTGTTATTTACGTTGGTAACAAAACCCAACAAATCCAACCCATCACTAAGCATGTCTAAAAGATTTGTTTGGGATCAACTGGCGTCGCATAGAAATTATACGCTAAAATATATCGTATATTGAGTTATTCTTATCTTCTTAATAGAGTAGAAAACAAGGGCAGAACACACACATTTAGCGTACAAGGATTCTAAATAGTTGGTAACTTCCATGCGACAATATAGAGTGTTGTGATATACCATACTATTTTACAATATAAAACCCATTGAAACTAAAAGTCATAGCATATAAATCATTAAGTTTTTAGGAACTTTTATGTAAATTCATCGGTAAGAAAAATGACACGAGATCGATAGTTAATATAACCGCTGTGTCTATGATAAAAGATCAACATACGAAAATAAACTGCATAAACGGAAAAATCCCGAAGAAATAGTACACAAAAGTGATTTCACATATTGGAATAATATGTTTAGCTATCTGAATAAGTCAAACATTTTCTTCAAATGATGTACTAGACGCTGGGTGTAAGCAAGCACCTGACATATTTCAAGGCATCTCAATTTTGATATTTATTAAGTACAAGGTTTCGGGGTTCAGTCTGACAACATTATCAAGTCATTACAAGTAAAGTTAGTTACGTTTTAATAACGTATAGCCGAGAAAATGCCCGAGGCTTTAGTTTATATTTGAGCCACACCGTCTTAACGATTAGGTTGTTTATTTACATAAACCCGTATGACTGCGATACGGTATCCACACAGGCGATATAATAATATTGGACATTTTCAAAGTAAATTGTCATTATAATCCCCACCTACTAAATTATTTTAACAATTAAACATTATTTCTACTTTTATGCGTTAACGTTTATAAGTTAAGGATACAAATTGGAAATTTACAATGTTCATTATTTTTTAAACAATATAGGCCTATGAGTCACAAGTCAGAAATAGGGCGTTTCAAACCCTATTAATTTCTGGTTTGGCTTCCAATGTAGCAGTACCTAGCAGACACGAAATCGAAGGTAGACCAACGAAATAAAATAGAATACGGCGCTATAAACTAAAGCAATCAAATACACACGTAAACAATTGCCAGGTGTATAATTGACAACATAAATAAATATTCCATTTCTTATAGTTTATTGAAACATATCAGAAATATTCTGTTTTAAAATTGTAGACCTACATTGTAAACTAGATATAAATATTTTCTCATAAAGGACAGGTAGCCGAGTTTGTTACACATATTTTATTTTATAAAGAGAGGAAACAGGAAGGTAATTGGCTAAATGTCCAGTGGAATTAAAAATTCAAATGCGTTTCCTTATTTTTATTGCCAAAAACCATTAAACCAGAATCGTTTAGGCGAAAAGAAAGCATAAATCCCAACTGTGCAAAACAATTCCAGTTCCTGCGTTGGATGAAACAGATGTTTATGAAATTAACGACAGAAATATTGACCAGTATTGATTTAAATGTTAATTTGTGAATGCAACAACAGCTTACTATGGTATAAAAATCATAGGCGCGAACTAAAAGAAACACATATAAAGCTTCGTTTAACGTGCATGTAAAATGGTCACGTGAAAGGGTCGCGTAAAATTATAGGTTCTTTATTTCACATTTATTGTACATTTGAATAACAATTTCACCCTTAAATTAAAAAAAAGAAAAATCCGAAAAAGACATTCTGTGGGGAAATTCGCAGGACTGATATGTAACTGATATGCACATTAACAAACTCTCTATTCTAGTGTATTTACAATTACATCAGCTTTGTCATGCCGTTTGCATGCCATGCGCTAAGAAAGGTATTTAATGTCATCAAAACACACCAGGGCAGCGCTTCCTTGCTTGTAGGTTTGCGCTAAAGACCGAAAGGCAACGATCTCTTCAGGCTTTTCGGAAGGGAGAACAGCCGTAAGTTTCACTGTATAATGCTATACAATCTAGAGTTATTTCAACATGGAAACCATAGCATCATTAGCATATAGATGCAGGTAAATGCACTTAAATTATCTAACGATAATTGTTTTTAAATACATAGCCCCCTAAGCCAACATGTTTAATGTATATATGCATGTATATCCAGTTACTTGTCACATGCACGTTAGTTATTCATGCTTAAACCGAGAGATTAGGTGCTTCATATTGAATTAAAGCGTGAGAATAAAATTAAAACGTTGACCTCTTTACGTCCCACCTTTCTAAAATTAACGCTGATATATCAGCATAATAATTACATATTAATAACCAATAAGAATTAAACACGTCAATGACCCTCACACGGAATTTGAACTTTGATTTAAACAGTCGACAGAGGTGTATACGATCAAGCGTCATGATTATACTTATGAAGTCGTGTTATAGCCTAACCTTATTTACGAATTCGTTCGATGGTACTTTATGATGGCTCTACAACACACGTTTTCCACAAAAGCCTAATACTGTTTGCCAATATTGTACAATTATTAAGAAAGTATGCTTTTTTTTTATTTTCAGCATATGATCTCTTGTTATTTACTGCAGAGGATTTGATAATATAAAAAAGTACAGAAATGTAGAATTAAAAACAATCAGTTCTGTAGCAATTAAAATATAAACCGTTATGTGCTTATATATGTGCACATATATAAATATTGAGATATTTACTGATTAAAGTATATATAGTGACATAAAAGACCAAATTAACAACTCCAATTTCGGTGTAATAAACTATCATCATCATGCAATCCTGACGTTCAAACCTTTCTCGGAGTTGTGACTGCCATATAAAAACGTGCTTAAACAATTTAATATAGCACTGGGGGTGTATACCCAAGTAGAGTGTGAGTTTAGTAGCATTTGTTGAGGTGTTGACGTGCATGGTGTTAGGCGTGTTGTCGAACGGCATCTCGATGAGAGCTAGGTACCTCTACTCTAAATCAAGATAATTGATAACATATTACGCTTTTAGATATACCTTAATTGGCCTTTGTTATCATTTATGTGAAGAGAATAAATAATAATGTATTAAATTCCCTAGAAGAAGAAATGACTTTTGGACAGACACTTTGTATTTCGATCTTTCACAGATAACCCGGTCATAATGTACGGTTTGATGAGCGGTTCCCTATATATGTTCCTTTACAAAGCTATCACTTGGTTAAAAAAGGACATCAAATATATCTAGATTTCTCTTCAGAAGTCACAATATCTGTTGTATCGTATAAATGATTGCTTATGTTCCGACACCTATAAGAAAGAGAACCCGCGAAGGCAGTAAAGGCCTAACGACAGATTATTTAGAAGTACGAGTACCAAAAACTACCAAATGTTTCGAATTGTCTCTTGAAAGTCTTGATGGAATGGAATGTTCGATGACGAAATTGTATTACAGCTATAAAGACGAGTGTCGCTTCAAGCTAATAGTTAAATTAAAGCTAACAATCTGAGAAACCTAATGTAAAAATGACCACTTTACAGATTAGTAGTTGAAAAATTTTGTATTCGTGATGAAATGTTTTTTGTGTCGATTAGAAAGTGACTGGTAACATTATTTTCGTTTCTTGGAAGAACACTCCCTGATAGTAAGAAGATTCCAGTTCACTGAGGACCTTATGGGAATCAAACCCACGACCCTCGAAGTCAGGCACCGATTGGTTGAAGGCCGGATGGTTGAGTGGTCTAGGCAGTCAGCATTTATACTGCTGGCGATTCGGTGCTGACTCTGTGGGTCGTGAGTTCGATTGCCGCAAAGTTCCCAGCCAGTAAATTGTATGAGCTACAATCTGTTCAGTATTAGAGAGAGTTATCCCGAAAAACGAAAATACTGTTATATATTCGCGTTAGACTAACCGTGTTAACGCAATCGTTCTGGGGTATTTTGTGATGGTTCCACATCACAGTCTTTTGCTTATCAATATTGGACAATTGTTAAGAAAGAATGCTCTGCTTAATTTCATTAGCCCTTACAGTTAAGTCACCATTAGGACTAACTCAATAGTTACCGCTAGACATTACTGATAAGTTACTATTAAAGATTGCTGATAAGTTACAATTAAACTTTGATGATAAGTTATACTATTAAACATTACTGGTGAGTTACCGTTAGACATTACTGATAAGTTACTATTCAACCTTGCTGATAAGTTACTAATTAACCTTGCTGATAAGTTACTAATTAACAGTACTGATAATTTACAGTTAGACATTACTGATAAGTTACTAATTAGGTTGACGTTGGCCAAATATATGAATTTTAAAACCGTACAAGTAGGCCATACCAGGTTGAATTTGATAAAAACTATATATCTGTGATCCAATCAATATGTTATATTAAATAATAGTGAATAGCTCAAAATATATTTTTTAGACACAAAATAACTATATAAGTGACAAACATTGTATCAGATAAAAGAAACTATAAATTAATACAAGATAACGAATATTATAGTCATTGTATTCCGTTTATACGTATACCTGATTGTAGATAGACAAAACATGGACGTTTATAGTCACCAATCATTAATCCGTTTCAGAACAATTGTTCGAGTGGCCGGAGACAATCTAACACAAACTGACGAATATGTGTACAGGTATATATATAGGTAGTTCCGTGGAACTGTATTGTAACACAATATATAATGTACATGTTACGTAATATGGGTATATACAGATAATGAGAGTGTAATCTAATATCTAGATACTTACCATGGATACATCATACTGAAGAGGTCCATGGTGATAGCGGCTGACTGAGGTTCTGTGAATAGAAAGACACCAGTCAGTAACGTCAACCTTAACAACAAGCACCCAAACACACTGAGAGAAACTAGACCGTCTCAGTCTCTATTGAGGCTTACAAATCAAGCGATGGGCCCTTTGTAAATGGGTTAAAACCAATGAGGACAGCTTTCTATAGAGTACGGAGCATTTTAACACAATACGGTAACAAATCACTATATAAAAGGAGGGAATCGTGGTAACGAGGGGTTCCCTAAGGCATTGGCGACTGCCTCCAGTCCGCACGTCGTCACACCGGCTAAACCGTCTAGTCACAATCCACCATGGCGCCCAATATACTTCTAATTAGACCCATGTTGTTTTTTTCAAAACTGTCTTTATTCAGATATCATGGTATACATGATTCTGCCTACTGTGATTCTGTCTACTACTCTGCATCTCTGTATCTTAACACAGCCTGAGACTAACCATTCAGGCGATTCCAAGAGAGCACGCGCCTTCAAACTCAACCCGACCACAAACATCTATTGCACATCAGAAGCTAACAATAAATAGATAAATCAAAACTTGCGCACTTGCCTCCAATGGACACACGACTCGTGAGCTGCTCACCGATGGTATGTTTTATTTCTCAATTCCTGCCATGTGATTAACTCAGCTTAATATCTCTTTAGAGTGTATTTAAACCTTCCATTTAATATTATAAATATATCCTTTTGCAATTAAGTATACCGTGTTATAACGACCGAATGAAATTCCAACATTTGGATAAAAAGTTGTTTTAACTTTCTCCACCAATTTAACAGCAAAGAAAAACCTCTGCACATTTGTTTCTACCCACGCCAAGTCAAATTTCGCAAAAGAACAAAACTTTAACAAATCAGATAACAATTTAAAGTGACTACCCTTGATAAAAAATGTTTGATCGAGATATAATTATATGTAAAGATATTAAATTATCCCATTACCTCATTGTTTGTCCCTGGTCGTAATTAAGGTTTTCGATAAAGTTGCAAAGATGAAATAACAATTATTCGTTTATAATAGTCTCGCTAAAGCATACACGAGAGACAAATCTCGATTAAAACTCTCTATGGGTCCATCAATTTAAGAATTTGGCAGCTCCCTTCAATTGAATGGATGTGCGCGATTGCATTTACTTTAGGGTAGACTCATAATAATGCACCAATATCGGTTTAGCACTGAATATGACAATCGTAGAAACAAAACTATCGAATTGTCGGTAGAAGGTATTTCACATTCCATTAACGAAAACAAAAAAACAAAGTTCAATTCTCCATGCATCCTTTGAGCATTGGAGTGGTTACAAATGGCATGCAACATTAAAAAAAGGCACATCTCCAAGAATTTAAATTTATAAGCTACTTTATTTGATAAAAGTTGGATGGATATAGTTTGATGTTGTTTTTTAATATTCACATAAAATAGTTTATGAAGTTAAAATTAATTTTTCGTGCACTAGTTTTGTTGTACATGTGCAGACTGCTCCTATATGTAAACCTTGGTTACGCCGAATTAATGTATCTATATACATCGACCGGTGGATCAAATCAAATGAATGAATGTTTAGTTAAAGTAGTGTTAGAAAGTTAAAGGAAATGTAACATTATTAAACCAAATAAAATGTTTTGTTTCGACGGTGCACCAAAACTTAGCCACGTGACAGCATTTATTTTTTCTCTCTCACGAAGGGGTCGGAGCTCTGAGAGTCGACAGAGATGGGCCTGTCTTAACATTTTCACCCCAAAGTTTCAGTATATCTGTTTATGGTTTTTGGAATGTTTATTACATGTATCCGCTATCAGATGTCCACTTAAATTGTTGCATTTTTTTTTTTAAAGTTTCAACGGTTTTACCCGATTTTAAAACTAAAACTTCAACGTACTAGCTGATAAATAAAGAAGCACATACCTTTATCACAATGCTTAAACTGCAGGTCACCGATTCATTAAGGAAACATATATTTCCTCAATTGTATGTTTATTCTAACGACCCTTTCATTTATTAACACTCACTCATTAATCTATTATAATAACAGCGAGAATATATTTGATCGCAGTTATCTATTTTATTTTCGTCCATGCTGTTACCCTGTGAATATTTTAAACCGATTTTGAATCCAAATAGTGAGGAACAAATTTTTATTACTCTTAGGCGTATTTTTTCTCGAGACAGGTATCACAAGGGTTACTGATCTATACTTATCCTGGGCCATTTATATATTTTATTAATTTGTGATTTTAAAAGACGTAATTTCCGGTGAAAAAAGCGTTACGTCATAACATTTTATTTGAGATTAAATTCCTTCACTTTTTGTAATATAATAAAGTGACACGAATTTTTTTTCTTGTTTTTCGTTTATAGAAAATGTTTTGAAAAAAGTTGCCGACCAATGCTTGTATTAGTTTGTTCAAATTGTTGTTTTTATATTTATACAATGAAAAAATAAACCCGGCATATTATATCAAATGATGCAAGATGACTGACATATATACAAGGTGATATTCAGATTTTGACAGATAAACGTGTGTGCATAGGAATAATTGGGAATTAAGTGTAGTGATTGAGTGTGCGATTCAGGAAATCACTTTGCGGATTTTCAGAGCTCCTGCATTTATTTTGAAACAAGGCGGAGGAATCCATTTGCTGTTAATCATCGTATATGTTGCACATTATTTGTCTTGAATTCAAGATACACAACCTGTCTGAAAAATTTCGTTAATGCATGTATTTGGACAGAATGACCATAAAAAGTTGATAGTTTTTAAACTCATCGTACAGATGCATCCAATATGGGCGGCGAGTCTATCGGTGTTTATATAAATTATAACCTATACACTGAATGTGATTTAATTCAGTAAACCTGATATATATTTTACTGTTAATATATTCCTTAATAATAGTACCCGCCGTCGTAAATTCAAATCGGTCAAAACGTGTCGAGAGAATGAAAGCGGCACAGTTATTTCCAAGATCTTGTAAGGTATAAAGCGGTTTAGGGGGAATACGTTGACACTTCTTAATTCGTGTAAATATATACATCTATTGCAAGGTGACATCAATTCCTATATATTTTCATTTTGGTCAGATGCAGAAAAATCCCCGGAACAGTTATAATTGTTGTTATCTAATTGATGGGAAGTTTTAAAGTTTAATCTTAGTTCTTACAATCAAAGAAGTTAAAACCTTTGGAATATCTTAATATGAACGGTTTTAACGGAATATATACTCAAGTGCATGCGTTTACAGTGAATGCCGATGGCGGGTCTGATCAACAGCATCCAAGTTGTAATCCATTTATACAAATCTATACTTAAATCATATCTCGCATTTTGATTTTGGTTAATTTGTGAAGGTTAGATAATTGATCACATTATATCCATTAACAAAGTGTCCACGTTATCTGCAATGAATAACTACATCATAATTTACACAATGTTCCCCCATGTATCACACGTCAATAAATATATATTCGGCGAGAGAGAATCGTATTAATTTTAAACGAGTCATTCGTCTAAGTATATAATTATCAAACTGTTGACGACCAGGAATTGGTGTGATAACACGTGATAATTTAGCCAGGATATTAAATTACTCCATATTAACATGGCAATTTAGCTTATCTCTATGTTTGCAATGAGACGTAACAAATTCCAGTAAAATGGCGTTATTAATCATACATAGGGAATTAAGCTCTTTGATATTGAAACAGACATTGTAATTTATTGTGTTGTCTAAACAGCTACTTTAAAAAATATATGATTAGTTTAAAAAAAAAAAATTATGATAGATAATATTTTCTTCTCTAAAAAATATAATTTATCTTTTTAACAGAACAATTAATCTATAATTTCTCAATAAATATGGTCATTCACCTAATGGCATGTGGCAGCCGCATAAAACAATTCCGTGATGCATATTTTTGGTTCGATTTGCTTTTTAAATTTTTTTTTTGATTGATAACATGGTCTCAGTCTTGCCGCCACTTGTCGTGCTGGTCAGTGTGCTAAATGCTGTTTTTAGAATCAACGACTCGTGACCTGCAGCCCGAACATAGAAGCTGGTATCAATCATTGTATAGATTTAACAGATAACTGTAAGTATTTATTGTCCAAACAGCAAGTGACCACTGCGGCAGTGCAGCTGGTTTTATTCATAAACGTAAATTAAGATATTAAATTTTGACCACACGACTTTAATTCAACGAAAAAACAAACCCAAATACCCGAGACACGAACGTTATCGAAACATGCATATTAAATTAAAATGAATTTATTTTATTTATTATTGTCATGTGTATTTATTTACAAACAATAAATAATTATTTGTAATAATTTAAAAT
>JAVFBZ010182253.1:0-35067 GCA_032466195.1 Katharina tunicata
AACGCACATCATAACAATCCCAATTGATAAAACCGTTCAAAATCATTTTTGGTTGCGTTTGGTCAAGGATGATCTTCAGAAACATTCCAGTAACAATGTGCAACCCTACAAAACTGTTTGAGTTAACATATGTGTACACAATTGTAAGTATCATTTTTGAATTTCATTTTGCGTTTCTTTTTTTGAAGAGTGTATTTGCCTTGATGGAAGGCATAGTGCTCATATGAACTCACGTGTAGAAATTATTGCGTTTCAACGTCAGCTTAGTAAATGTTAGAAAAGACATCAAATGTACGTCTGCCTATTTGACTTTGTTGAACTTAAGCATATAATGTATGCATAGTTTAGCAAAAACAAACTATTATTGTCTTGTGGGCGTTTTGTGATTTATTTTCTCTCTTTGTATTTGAACAGCGGGAGATAACCTTGTGGTCTGTTACTATGCCACAGCGAAGATGTCATCGGCAATGCTGTTTGTTTTTTGTAGTATGTTTTTTACATTGACGTCACACAATGCTCACACGTAAACTGTATAATGTAAATATATGTAATATAAGGCGTACCGGTACGTGAATAAGCATTACACTGAAACCAGTGGTCATTCAAATAAGGCTCACGACACTGTGGCTAAGGCATTATAGGCTTTCCTAATTCTGTTTTCAGCAATCAGTCCCCTTTTCAAGCACACTATCCCAGAAAATAAACTCGCACTTTTGGGGTTATTTGCCAAAGCAAGCCCTAATTTAAACAAATTGACTAAAATGAATATAAATAGAGTATGATAACAACTTTTTAAAAATCATTATTGTATTTTATGAGATTTTACTCAAATTCAAACCAGGCAGAATGGAGACATGCAAACTCACGTTATTAGGCTTTGTCACACGAATTACAACCCTAACGCGGTTGTCGTGAGACAAAAGTCTGCTGTATATATTTAATTCATGACGTTTGATCAAACCTTGCTAAGTGGGATAGATATGACGTTTCAGCACAGACTCAGTCTTAATTTTTTATTTCCATGTGCCATTTCTCACCCCTGTAAATATGCCGTGTTCTCGTCTTTATTGTCAAATTCGCAAGGGTGGTTTATGCCACCCATTGCGCTGACACACCGTCATTTGAGTAAAATATTCTTACTTAAGGCATTAACCCCAATCAAACAAACAAAAACAGAATCGTCATCCTTGTGTTTGGCTATGTTGGCTATGTTTAATCAAATTGTATATATATGGTTTGCTCAGTCGGTTAGACCGTTGGCCCTGATAGCCAGAGACCCGAGTTCGAATCCCGGTGATGGCAAGCAAAATTGTCTTTCTCTACATATATACAAAAATATGTATATGGTTTTAATTGACTATGAAACTCGCTTCCAATCATAATATATCAAACGTCAAGTCAAATAGAGACATAACGCCAACCACCAGTCGAATGTTTACTCTCCCTAGCATTTAATTCATTTTGACTCAAAACTATTTTCAAACCCAAATACGTGATCGTATAATCATTTCCATATCCTCAGTGATCTCAATATTTAGTCTTAATGTTTAATTTAAACACTATAAAAATAAAGTGTATTTATTTCTACGAAAAATAAGTACAACCTCCAACCAGTATATCATGGACTCCCAAGACTGATTCCAGAAGGCCAAAGAGGACTGTCGAGGTTATATCTGATATTACGCACTTTAAAAGCGTCCCCGTATTTTCTTCTTCAAATTATGCAAGAACGGCTTCCAAAACCAATAATCTTTTATTACTACTCTCATGGTTAAACACTTGTCTATGACGCTGGAACCCGTTATATGGTCCCTTCATGGAATTATTGCCACATATAGGGGTATAATAAATATTAAAATTATACTGAAAGGAAAAACATCAAGCAAAATCCTAAAGAGATTTGTCGAGGCCACTGAAAATAATTACATGCCGGGAATGAAATGCCAATGAAAAACAGAATGTAATAAAAGGGTTCGTTTCTCACAGTGGTTCTGCATCTCACCGACCAGTGAAGGTCGATATAATTCAGTCTATAGTGCTACCCCCAGGCCTGGTTACTGATAAATGTGTTTTTGTTATCGTTTAAAATAGCTTATATATTCAGAAAAGCCTTGAGGCTTGCAGAGTCGGATCTCAGTGACAACAATAAGAATATTTAAAATAAAACATACCAAGGTTAACTCGCGTTGTCTGCACTTTCATTTTTCGCTTAATTCGAAATGTGTTTTTATTTATCGTTTTAATTGCTGATATCCAGAAAAGCCTTGAGTCCGGTCTCGGTGACAAAAATAACTCATATCATTATTCCCGTGTTATGTAAGAATATTAAAAAAAAAACATTCCAAGGTTAACTGGCGTTGTCTGCATTTTTATTTTTTGCTTTAATCTATTTGGCAGCAATCTAAATAATTGAGCATGACAAACAAGACTGCAATTGTAGTGAAATGAGATTTTACAAAAGATCACCATAACCCCCGTTCTCGGTATACCATAACAGTCATTTAAATTAAAAAGGTAAATTAAAAAAAAAACGGTAAAGGGAATAAGAAACACATACAAAACATATACATTTTATCTTACTGGGTTTTAGATTCAAATGCACCCGGATTTTATTGACAAGTTTTCCAGTTGCCCCTTGCTTGGTTTGAGTTACTCCCGTCGTCCGTGTGTCTGATGTCCTGGTGCCTGCCCGAAAATGCAGTAAATTGTACCCGGGGAATGGGGCTTATTTAGCTCTGTGTACCATGGTTGTAGTTTGGTTTTGTTTGTTTGATTGGGATATTAGGCTGTAATAAAATTGTTTCATTCATATGACGACATGTCAATCCATTGAGTGAAGTGAGCCGCTCGTAGCGACGCTGCCAATACATAAGACACCACAGAAAATTTACAGGACGAAAAACATGACATCACAATAAACCAGCTTCATGATGCTCCCTAGCTGTGAGACGTCCAGCCAGGCATAGTAGCTTCCCATCCAGCCACCTGCGATCATAGCCATAACCCTGTAGACGTGTGAAACTGTTTCCCCCTTTACATCTCAACACTTGTCAGTGTCTGCACCACTCACCAAACAAAACAGTGGAAGAAAGAAGGTACGGGCGCGGGATTTCTGATATTACTTTTAGCCCTTCATCATGATCCATGCTTATCACAAAAATGATTAAGATTCACACACGGCCGTTCAATAATTTTTGTGATAAGCATCATGACGATTGGCTAAAAGTCATATTTGACATATTTCATTACATAGTACTGTATTAATTTAATATCAATGTATCAATGTATCAATATATGTCATTTTGTTCGGATCCTTTCCATTCATAATGGATAGACTGGTTTACAAAAGTAACATGCTGTATTACTTTTACCGAGAAGCAGTTATACTAAAATATAAATGAACAATGCTTTTGCATAGAAATATAGGAGCTGAATAACTGTTTTACAATGCCACTTGGATGCTTTGCTAACATAGAGGTCATAAACAGTTAAGCATCTAGGCACTTCAGGTATCCATATACTTATTTTGGACGTCATTGTGCCCGAACTTAATACTTTTGTTTTCTCTTGGCATCCTTTGACACTCATAATGTGACGATTGGTTCATGACATAAATGATGACAAATGTGAACAGAACTAAAACGTTATCGGCTTGCATCAAGTTGTTTGTGTCAAGAACTAGAAGATTTTGGATTGCGGATAGAAACTACAGGCGTTGTTTAAATTCGCTACAACGTTTACAAGGGTTTTCTCAACCATCTGGTCTTTATGAGCTCTTGGCACTCTACATTTCATGTGATGGAATTCCGGGTAAAAGTAATTAGTGTTAGAATAACAATATACAGCTTCGTATTGTCTCCTCATTAGCACGGCTATTGTTAACAACAAAAATCAAGTGAAACACAATGCAGTTTTTTTCCTTTTTTCCTTGGGCGCCTTTGATCTTCAGAAATGTTAACGTTGCAGTATTATTTTACCTCAAGTCTTCAAGGCAGTATGTGAACCATGATGCTATCGTTTGCACTGGGTGGGCATTATTGTGATTTTTCTTTTCAGAATTTTTTTTTTATTTAAGATAGAGTGTTTTATGGATTTAAGATTCGATGATTAAGGGTATGTGATTGTTTCGCTTGCGATCTATTGGGCACATGGTCGTTGGCGATAAAACGAACCGTGAGCATGAGTATAGCGTGTTAAAGAACTGGTTTATTTCAGAGCATCTAATTTAATGAGTGGTGTTTTCCAGTTGATATTTATAAGGTAAAGCAAAAGTCATTTACTTAAGAGATGGCGCCTGTAGCCTATGTCTACTGTCTAGTCTAATCCACGGGGTAAAACATTTAATAAGATATTTGAGAGATTATTGATAAAAGTTTCCAATTATTCAGTTGTAATGAAAACCATGAAACCACTTCGATTAGGCTATATTTGAGGCGATCTCTGAGTGTAATATCTTTACCTGTACTTTTGTCGTTTGAAGCTGCGAGTAACTAGTTTGTGCACAAATATATTAAAGTGTGATTAAAATAAGACCAGGCGAAATTTTAAAGCTATCACATTGTCTGAGGGTGTTTGAATCTCCACGTAGTGAAAATGTTTTGTGTATGTGGTATTTTTTAAAAATCGTGTAGAAAACGATACCATGAACATCAAGGTAACGTAATTATATCTGAGCCAATATGTTACGTAACCACTTATACAGTTATACATATAAACACTGGGAACCTTTCGATCTTATAAGACAAAGGAAATATTGACATAACATGGAAGTCCCGATCTTTGATTTGTTGAGTATATAGTCCCATAATTTTAAAGAGGCAAAGGAAATTCATACACCGCCATTCGCGTGTAGTAATTTGTCGTTACGAAAATGTTAGGACTTTACATATTTTTATTTATGCAAATATACGTTATCATGTAGATACATAAAAAATGACGTTAGGTTCAGGAGAATCGCATATAGAACCCGCCGGAAAAATCACCTAGAGGAAGTAAGTGATTAATCTTAACATGTTTGATTGACGTGTGACCTAATTTCCAGCGAGAGGCTATCTAACTTATTTCCGGTTGCCAATAAAGTGTCAGTCTGGTTTCACTAAAGACGGAATCAATTACTAATTAGTTAATTATTCGGGTACAATAACCTGTTAAGCATCACTCATTATAATTATTTGATAAACATACACACCCCATAGTCTATATAAATAATTTTAAACAATACCCACACGAAATGTCGAATGTCGACAAATGTACCTTGTGTGATAATTTTACAGCTTGTTTGTGTTTCTTGTCGATAAACGGGTTGTGGGTATTGTCAGTTGTCACTGCTTAATGTGCGCTAATGTTCTTTGAGCTAAAAGGCATCAGAGCTTCGATGTGTTGTGGAACTTGTCCCTATATTCTAGGTTATTTTCTCCTGTTGCCATGATAGTGGACAGTGGTTTATGCACCCAATAATAAAAAAAACAGTACATAAAACTAGTCTATTTTTACTTATAAATGTTTTGATTTTCGGAGTGAACAGACGTTTGGCGAAATTCTAATTCTTTAGGATCTCGATATATTGAACAAAAGACTAAATCTAGGATTAGGAGATTTTCAGAAAGAAGGTAGACATGCTCTATTTATTAAAAAAAAATTAAAATGTCCAAAGGCCAAACACCCCTCTTTCTTTCAAGGCATCACAGTATGCTCAATACTTTTTCCATACACATTTTCAATGGGTGAACTTTGCAAAATTACTAAATAAATATGAGAGTGTCAAAAATTGTATCTTCCTTCGCCTGATAACCTGTAGATTTTGAGACTCTAGACATGTTAATCTGCTGTGGTCTCCTGTTCTGTCACATTTATCGTGGTTTCCTTCACCCAATTGGCTGGAACGTCAGACAATCTGTTTTGTTCTTTGAAATAACGCAAGTTTTTAAACTGGGCTACAAGATTTGCATCAAAATGATATTTGGTGACCAAGATCGATTTTTTCGGCTTCGAAACCCGGTGGAGTCAAGCAACATTTTCTTTCTCTACATTTATAAATGATATATATGTAATTCTGCTTTACAATGAGGGCAATACTGCTTCGTATTCTAACCAAATTGATTTTGAATTATCGCAAAAAGCCATCTTAATGTGTAGTCTCGTTTCAGACGATCCGATTAAAGCTTCAATAACTAGAGATCGTTGGAAAGATAGCTTACATACTGTGATTGCATACAACTTAGTAACTGGAAACTGTTAGTTTTTATCACATGATCGACTATTAAATGTTCCTATCAAAACATCTCAACTAGGCAGCAGACTTAAAATACCGACGACAGCACTCTAATTGACTCCATATTGTTTTTTCGAAAAATATCATTTGGAAATATCAATTGCATGCAGAGATATAATGTGTATCTAAGGCCAAACGAAGTTTGCTCGTTACTTAATGTAAATAGGCTTCCGGCGAACACAATGTAAGATTTTTGTGCATATTCAAACACTTATCTAGACCTACATGTGATCATCTACATAAATCTAGCAAATTGAATTGTTTGATTGGTTGATCGATTGATTGATCGGTTTCCAATAGATACAAAAGATAATTTATTTCCTTATACAAAAAGGGGTTTGCGAAAAGGCGATGCCTATATTAAACGTATTTGCCAAAAGGTATTTCGGTTATACGACATCGGTGTTTTTCAACAAAGAAGCTGCAATCGAGGTCACTTTGAACAAGGCTAATTTGAATGATTTCCGATTCTTGAGTTCTGTGGGAAAACAATAGTCCTCATCTGCTACAAGAACTGTTACCCATACTGCCCTTGCGGGTAGTTGGGCATATGCCGTAGATGGGCCTACATTACCATTTGATGCTTCTGGAAGACAGTTTTCGAGGGAATGCGGGACACAGATTAAACATTAACAAACGCATGCTCTTCGTTACCTGCAGGGGTTTCCCTCTGGCTCAGGGGAGATCGGAGAAGTACAACAGTTCATACATATACCAAAGCCCAGTGATGAACTTAAAATGATTAATGAACTTGGCCCGCAAACGCCCTATGAAAAAGACTACCTTGTTTAATATTTATTTCTATTTCCACTAATAAAACCGTATCCATTATTAAATTAGTTCTCTGCTTGCACAGAATCTTCAACAAGATGGATGTCATGATATTAAGAGCCTCCAGACATCTGACCTGACCTTGGCGACCCAGATCAAAACAACGATACACAAGCAATCTGTCTAGATTGTGTGTAAGTAGTTTTATTGACAGTATGTACGACCATGTGTATTAACTCGAAGCAGAATGGATGCTACCTAATGGCAATGAAACGTTTTATTCAACTCCAACAATCAACGATAACTGTAACATGAGGGAGTAGTGAAACTGCAGCACTCCCCAGCCTAAAGAAGATTTAAAGCCAGGGAGATTGAATAGTTCCACAGTCTTGGTTACAACATTAGTTCTACATGTACAAGTTGATGTGTGGAGAGTTGTTTGGAATGGTTTCATATCGATATAGATGTATTATTTTACAGATGACATCTTGTTTCTGTATTAAACAGTACCATTTAACATATATTCGCACTATTGTTGTGTTTTAACATATTACAAACGTACATGTGTGGTATAATTAATAAACTGTATTACTCTGTTGAAATACAGCATAAGAAATGGTATGAGTGATTACAATTACATTTGAATGAAATATAATACTGCTTGTTTTTCATTTCAAAATCGTAAGCTTTTTGTAGGCTTTCTGTTTTGAGGCGTGCTATCACACTTTCCCACACCCCAAGCTCTATCCAGACGTAGCACTGTCGCAAACCTTAATGCTAAATTTATACCATTGGTGTAAATTGTATGCGCAAATCCCATTTGTGCAACACTGTAATGAATATTGCAACATTGTTTTGTAACGTTGTTGTCAACATCAGTGAGTTGTAGCTACATGTTGCACAATTACCTTCTTAAATTAAAATCAATGTCAACAGTTTTAAAATGATTTAATTAGTTTTTCCAAAGCTGTGTACATCGAACGAGGTATGGAAAGTAGGCCCCTATCTAAAAAGAGGCCGTATATATACTGTACCTACTTGGAGGCACTGTGTCCAACCTGAGTATATATTTGAGCTTTAATTTGCGCCTGACACTGGTCCGACGAATCACTTTTTTATCTGTTGCAAAAATTGTGTGAGATCATGTCCAGTAACAATACCACCAAATAATTACCTGGTAGTGTGAATCAAATATTTTCAATTTATATATACATACAAATCGGGTTTAAATCGAACAATAATGATAAAACTATGCCCCTGACTTCGTAATAATTCGCGTGTATGTGGGTCATTGGACGGTTCGCAGTCCAAAAAAGAAAACAATTCAAGGGAGATCAATCATAGATTTTGTATTAACTCTTTTTAAACTCACTTGTTCGGGGTTTTCTTTTATGAATGATTTAATTTTGGATGACTAATGCAATATACTGAAATGCAACATAATGAGTTTGCAGCTCATGTGGTTAATAATGATTGAAGCATTGTTCAAGGGAATATGTTGTGCGTGTCATCATACTGGTCTGTAGAAGCTAACAAATGATGGCAGCCGTCAGTTGCCGCGAATGCTGCCCTGCTTCGACTCAAAACCACGCAGCCGTTTGCGGATGCAATATGCGGCTGTAAACTTGAACGATCTTGGTTTATTTGCCAACTCTGGTATATAAAATAAATAATAATATCTTGGCCACCTCCTGAATTAACAGCGTTGTTGTTATAATGTCCTAATCATACGTACACCCGTCAGACTGTATGTATTTAGCAAATTTAACAATGGTAGGCAGTATTTCTTTAGTCATTTTAATCCACACAGAAAAGAAACTTCTTGTCTTGTAAGACTATTCTCTGACCAGTAAAATATTTTGCGGACCAGTAAATTTATGTGAGTTACTGGTCCGAAGGACCAGAGGATTTTTAATATCGGTTCGGAAACTCGAGCGTTTTGACATGTGAATTCATGTGCACCAAGATAACTTTTTAGATCACTTGGAGATCTAAAAACAGCTGCATTTCTGAACCAAAATCCGCGCGTGAATTAAAATAATAGAGTTGACACAATCAATATGAAGAATGATTATATCGTTCTACAACACTACTTATTTGTAGATAAAAATGTGATTGTCCTAAAAGTCAGAGACGTCAAAGGGGAAAAACGAGCACAAATCTTGTTATTATTCAAAGTCGACTTCCATTTACAAGTTAGGTTAAGTTTTTAGCGTTACTTCAGAATAAGAAAATGTCGAGAATATACAGCAAAGCTTTTACCGAAAAATAAGGATGGGAGAATACATAAACGCTGTAAAACACGTATAGTACAGATAGTGGAGCCGTCACTGCCCGCGTGGGTTATTTCATAATAGAAACTCGCGGGGGACGAGAATGGCCTTTCGTGTTTCCGCTGTAGCTTTTTACCAATCATATGCATCTCGATACAACCCGCTAAGCTCCTGGGCGTAATTTGCTTAGCTGTTAACCAATCAAGAGGCCAGTCCTTGGTCAGAGTAGTCACACCCCCAAACGTATACTTGCGTGACTCTTATCCAATGAAATAAAATTATTTCTGCTGCTGAATATTCAGAGGAGTAGTAATAAAGTAGGCACATTCATATATCCATAGTCTACAATGATCGTGTGATATGTTGGCCATATTAAACGAGTGAATTAAGCGCCCTCATATTTTCATTACCAGCTAAACGTCTTTGAATAAGGTATTTTTATGTCATATCGACAGGGGCACATTTTTGTGGTTAATATTTCTCCACTATCAACAATTTAACTAATCTGCTCTGTTAAAAAGAAATGTTTTTCTAAAGCCAGTAAAAGGCAAGACCAGCAATTTTCTATCAAGACTATAACTATAATGATATTTCACTTGAACGCCGACTTTGTGTTGCCGGGGTATGGTGGAAAACAAAGAAGAAACGTATTAAAAATTCACCTCGCGATCTCCACAGCCATCGGAATTCATAGACCGTATATACATCAGAGACATTTTAACCTATACCAGATACAGTAAAGCAGATTCAGTAGTTCAGCGCTCAACCGAGTCACGGCGCGGCCCCAAAGTGAATATATCTGCATGAGACTAGATACAAAATATTGAAGTTACGAATTTAGACGCCGCCATTAAGTGAGGTTTATGTGGCTTCCAGCTCAACAAGCACCAAGACACACTACATCATCTACCCTCCTGTTAATATGTATTTAATGCTTTAATCTAATACTCGTTTGATCGTGTTTTTCTACGTCTCCAAATATAACAGAAATAATATTTAACAAGTACGAATTTACTATGGACCAGGAACTGAGCTCCCTCCACCGCGGTGGAATAATCGTATTTACAGATATGGGAATTAGACTGGGAAAAAGATAAAAGTCTTCAGTTAAATATAGTACGACATAGCCTGATACGATAACTCTTTATATCAGTGTAAAATAATACAGCTTTTAAAATGTAAAATGAACAACACCCTTAAAACGTATGCTTACAGCTTAGCGGGGAGCAGAATGCATGCTGTATTGCACGACCATCCAAGTAGATTCATGAGCAGACGAGCCCGGCATCGGTTGCTTTTTGGTACCATTGCCCTTAAACGAAATTAAACAGTTCATTAAAAAGTAAGTCATGCGATATCTTCAAATATTTCCGCTATAATATCATTTCGATTATCTTAAAAAATGAAGCAAATAACCTTTTCTAGCTTTCGGCTACTTTTTTTGAGAAGTTATAGCTTGTTCAAGTATAGCAGTTATTATGCTGTAAAAATCGAGTTTTGAAGTGCTACTAGTGACGTGCTACGGCGTCTAGTGAGTTGGCGACAGGACTCCTTAATCTTATCTTTCGATTAAATGTCATCCAAGGTCAAGAGCATGAACAATTGATAAGCTATTCAAACCAGACGACCTTTGTTTCTTGGGACACCCGTGGTTATCCAGTCATTATCGGCAAGCTATGTAAACTAATACTCAAATGCCAGTGGTAACAAGTCTAAGCCATACAGATCAACATCGGATTACATAAAAGTGTTTATCAGAATATTTTCAACTAAGACTACATCATAATAACTAAGTATGCGTGCACTAAAGTACACGACGTACGAATTAAACCATTTGGTTTATAATTGCACTCATTAACAGTGACATCATAACAAGCCGAAAGCTTAGAAATCGAAGTCTCTTAAAATCGCAATCACATCCAGATGTATATAAGGAATTTTCGCTGGCGGTGTTTGGTGGGAAAATGTAGGCACTAACCTAAAAGTTCACAAAGATGCTTACTGTACCGACTTAAGAGTTAAGGTCAGGTCTATCAGGGACATTTTGTTATTGTGTAGCTTGAAAAAAAAAACCATGATCATTTGAACACAGCTGGTTTAGATATTGTACTAGCTAGCACATCTATTGTTGACAAACCCCAAGACTGGTTTGATCTACTGCTGACAGATGCTCTAGCAGTTTGCAGAGGAAACCTTCCTAAACGAAGATTGCAACATAGAAGATGCCACAATAAATTTAAAGGACAAAGAACAGGATAGCCCAACGAATCTGCTTCCTGATGCCCCTTAACTCAGATAACACCAGGGCACATGAGGCTCCCACCCAACCATCCGTTCGACAGTGAATGTTGAAATATTGAGTGAAAACGAAGTTAGCGTTTTTGGAAATTACTCTAGTTGAGTAGTGGTTGATCTCTGAGCTATTAAGGGACACCAGGTATTCGATTTGTTGCGATGTCCTGTTTTTCGTCCTGTTAATATCTTGTGGAGTCTTGTGTTTTGCCAATAGTGTCGTTAATGTTGGTTCCCATCACTTATTGGGCTGGCACGCCGTCATATGAGTGAAATAACATACGTATGGCGTAAAACCCCAATCAGACAAAAAAGCAAGTCATTTGAGTAATATGTTGCAAACTAATACTGTGCGGGTTTCGTGTACCCGAATACGAATATTATTAAGGGGAAATTAGTATACATATTACATCAGCTGCCAATTAAATGTAGTTCACTTTGCCTTGATTACGCACAGTTGCTCGTTTAACTAGGTCTTTATATTTCACCAATGACTAGTTGTTTGCTTGACGTTTTGGACTAGGATAGCCTCGGCTGTTTGACGTGACGGTTTGAGTGTCAGGCACCAAGGGCACTTAAACGATGCCATTTTTTCTTCCTCATTTATCACCCACTGTACAGTAAACCAAACACAACGCAACATATATGATTTTGTGCATATTTCTGTATAATACAAGCTTTCGGAGATAACTTACTCAATTTTCAGGGCGCGCGCCGTGGCTCAGTGGTTAGCGCGTCTGAATGCAGATCCTCCTTCGATGTACCGCACGGGTTCGAGTCTCCCAGTGGACCTGAGGTATATGAGGGAGTCACACGAGATGACTTCGGTAATCGCGGGGACGGTTTTTAAGATGGTTCCTCCGGGTTTTCCGCCGTATTGAGTAGGACAGATTAAGAAGTGGAGAATCTGTCGTCATATAAATGAAATACATTTGAGAACGACGTTAAACACCAAACACACAAACAAACTTCAGCCATGTTATTTTTATACTTTGTCAATCGAAATGCTAGGCTCTATAAATTTGCTAACCCATCAAACAAGCCCTATGCTATTTGATCAATTTTTCGGTTTCATCGTCATTGGATAATACAACTACTAGTTTTGTCATACCCACAAATGGTAAGTCAATCATAAACTGGGATTATTCAATAGAGTTTCTGCTTTAAACTAAAGCATTGTATTGGTTTATTAATTGATATTATTCTCAACGAATTGGTCGACAAGAGGCATTCTTCATCACACTATACTCATAGATTAACATTACACATTTCACGGATGACAGCTTTTTTTATTTAGATTATTAACTAAATAAATAATTTGTCATATATAAAAAAAAGTAATTTGTTTGTTGTTCGTTTGATTAGGGTTTTACGCCGCACTTAAGGTTGGTTCACTCTTGTGACGGCGAAGCTGTCAACTACCTGGATTGTTAGCTATTTGCTTCTGACTTCTAAATGACTTCTAACAAGATATCGTTCACTTCTTAAATCGGTGCAACCCCTCCAGTTTGTAAACTTCTACTGAATATGAGATGGTGTTATCCTTGAATAGATTCAAGTTTAGTTGTTTTGGATTTGTACAAAGTATAGATTACTTTTTCCTCAGTATTACTGCTGCCACGTTAGAATTGTAGCCCTTTGATTAGCCAAGGTGTGTGGTCTATATATATAAGAACATTAATTTGTTTTCTGAAAAACTACAAATTGACTTATAATAGCCAAGAACAAGGGGATGTTTGTGCTTCATAGTTTTTGTTACTTTTAATAGCTATTTTAAGTCAAGTCTCTGACATTGATAAAGATAAACTGTAAACCCTACGTCCGTATATTGTAGGATATGTCACATTGTTCCCTACTTAAATGTTGGTTAATTTATGTGGCAAAGACATTTCCCTAGTCTTTTTCGTCAAGATAACACAAAATACATTTAAAGAAGTAAACAAATATAGTAGTCATAGATTTACACAATAAATTTTAAAAAATAAATAAAACATAAAATATGTTATGAACAAATAGAAAAATAATGTATCAAAAGCAACTTAAACTAATTGAAAATTAAAAAAAAAATAAAAGAAAAGCAAAAATTAACTTACACAACAATCAGAACAGAACAATGCATAGGCGGTCATTTAAATACATGCAAACAATTTTAATTAAAGTTGCAATATATTAGAACTATGCATCTGGGTATTAGTGGCTTTGTATATTATAGGCAGCTTTATAAGTTAACAATAGAAATCTGCTTTAAATTTAAACACAATATCTTTCAACATGCGATTTAAATTCGACTTCATATTGCCTGTGATCGCCGCAGCCACCTGAACACTTCATATATAAATATATACTGAAATAAACTCAGTACTAAAAGTAGTTTGTTTGTTGTATTCGGTTAGTACTTAATTTGCGACCTTTTAAAGGGAATATCACCTACATGACCGCTTCGCTTTGTCGGTGTGTAGAGCACAACCGATTTGAAAACTAAACAAAATCCCCGTGATCTCCGCTGTCAACGGAAAAGCTCCTTATGTAACTGAAATAAGGAGACAAAGAGATCCCGATTTTGGTTCCGATGTAACCACGTTGAGTTTCTAGTTTAATAAAACTAATTAAATTTCTACAATTAACTGTCGAGTTCAAATCTATCGAATGAATTTATTAGGATCTATTGATCCATATAACTACAACACTGCATGAAATTTCGATAAAATGTATAAAAATAATATAAGAAATAACAAACGTTCATTTTTTCTACATTTTATAAGGCGTATATCACTTAATACTATTCCAGCCCCATGTGAGATTCCATTTAAAGTAATACAAACAAATGACATCACATGTGACATTTAGCCTGTCGAATTGCCCCTGATTTATACATTGGTGTCGCACAACGGACGAGACGGTTAAATCCAATCGGCCAAATATAAATTAGATAAAAGCAACCAAAAATAATGCCCTGAATTATTTTATAATTTTCAAAGTAATTATTACAGTTTTTCGTAATGGATAACCTTCTTCCGTAAAAGTCGACCAATAGGCAACTAGCTACGCATACATTTATTACGACTTCACAATGCTATAACAATTATGAATACGTACATGTATAAAGTAGTTATTTCACACCTGCGCCCTTAAGGTCTTGCTTTGTCAACTTTCGGTGACTCTCCCAGTTAAGTTTACATCTAAAAATAAACATGATGTCTACAACGGAACACCCGGGTCGGTTGTTTATTTATTATGAGTTGACGTAATAAAAGGCAAGGGTTCCGACTGCAGGTAACATAATTGCGTGGGCAAACAACTTATTTTATCGGATAAAGTATAAGCGAAATCGTCAGATAAAATTTAGCCACTTTAAACGATAGATCTAAAACTGTTCCATAACTTTTACTTGCCCCATGAAATTTCGTAAGAGTGGCCCGTAGAATGTAAAATTGTGTTCGCCAACTCACATGAACAACCTTGTATAAATGGCCGCTGATTATCACTGAGAATAAGGTATTCCGTCCTTTGAGGCGTAAAGGCGGCTACAGGTTCAGCTCCGTCACATATATTCGCTTCCAACTTTTCCCTATACAGAATACTCAAACCACCTGTAGAAAGTCATTTGGAAATACTTTAGGAAAGCGGAGACAAATTACGAATGACGTTCTTTATTTCCTCCTGTTAAACACTTCTTTAAAATTATATCACATTATAGAATGAAACTAGACTGGATAGGAAAAAGAGAATAATGACGTACAACTTATCTGAGCTGTGTATTTTTACATACATAAAGTTATACTATGGCTAGGTGTATGTCATACCGTGAGATGACTTCTAGGCCAATCTTGGTAGGCATATGGCGGTTCTTTAGGCGGAAGCCTCGTATGACTTGGTTCTCTCTGAGCTGAAGAGCATCAGAAAGCCGATTTGTTTTGGTGCCCTTTTTCTTTCTCTGTAAATCTATCAAGGTGCCGTCTGTGTTGCCATTGTCGTTTAGGGTGGTTCCCTTCACTGATTGGGCTGGCACACAACAGGAGTCATATGAGTGAAATTACATCAAATACGGCACGAAATCCCAACCAAACAAACTGTAGACGTTAGTAACCAAAGGTCTTTTAAATCCCTTACCACAACCTATACACATCAAGTAAGGTCCAAAATGTATAAAACCAGAGTTTTTGTTTCCATTATTTGACGCCAGGGGGTTCTTATTATTGGCAGAGTTTCCAGTCATGTGGCTGCCACCTTGACCTCAAACAGTCAACCGCCTGGGAGAAAGTGAACATCGATCGTGCAAATGCGATACCTTTTCATTGTAGCCAATCAAAATCAGAGAGGCAGTCGGTCCGGACATTTCTAAAAAATATCTAATTTTTTCTGTATTGTTGATGCAGCTGAAAATAAAATGTTCTGGGCAATTAACTTATGTGTGCTCTCTTCTATGCCGTACTGGATTAAATACATTTTTGCCAAGGTCATTCTTACATGAAATAAAGCTAAAATTGAATTGTCTTTGTGCTTACCGCTGTTATTCTGAATATTCTCACTGACTCGAGAGTGTCCTTGACAATACCAATGCATGTGTATTTGCAACGACAGTTTATTGTCCAGCAAGATGCGATTCATGGAGAAGCTGCCTTACCAGAATTGTGGTTGATATATTTAACTATATTGATTACACGGATATCCAATGGGCAAAAAATATACTCACTGCAGAATGTAATGTAAATATAAGTTCAGTATGTACTCGATAAGAAAAGGATTAATCACATGCTTTCAATTTGCCATGGATAACATAATACATTTGTACTGACATAAAACTACTGGAAGAACTTTATTCCATTTATTACACAGATTGTTATTCTCTGACTGATTGGTCATCAAAACTTTAAATAAAACAAAAAATGTGATTCGTAAAATTCGTACAATTGGTAGATTTTTGTGAGGAAACAAAGTGTTTATCGTCTCTAACTGTAAGGAATTTCACTGATTATTGCTATAAGGTAATAATTTAATCACGTTAATTTGCAGAATGTCTACACCAAACGACAAACACCTCAGACAATCTCAAAGCATCATTATGCGGTTGTTACAATGTTATGTTACTTCTAGATTCCGCTATGGACTTCATTAAGCCTGTCTGTAAATATTTACACCTGTGTACTTACGTAACCTGATTGAAAATGTGAGAAAGATACATGGGCGTATACAGCTTTTTATAAACTTTCCATGATACCAGAAATACACAGACATAAACACCTGTATAACGCGCGTCTGTTCTTGTCGTTACTTAAGCATTGAGTTAGCGTTAATTCCCATCTAATTTTACTTTACCAAACATTTCTTGGAATGACACATTCTTATACTATTTAGACATATTGTTCTTTTTTTTTCTTGTTGTTTCTACCTATGTCATTCCTTTGTTAAACTTAATGTTGTATCCTCCTGGTGCTCTCTGAGATAAAGGGGCATCAGGAAGCCGATTTGTTCTGTGGTCCAGTTTTTATTCCTGTAAGTGTGTTGTGACGTTTTCTATGTTACCAGCGTCGTTTTTGTTGGTTTCCTTCACTGATTGGGTTAGCAAGCTGTCATATAATTGAAATAACATTGAGTACAGCGTAAACCCCAATCAAACAAACAAACAAAATATTTGCCTAATTAGTTGATTGACGTTGTATTGAATTAACGACATTGTACCTATACTTTTCGTTTGTGCAAGTCTCTGATTGACTCGAAGTGCGGTTTGCTAAAAAGGGATTCTCTAGAAATTATATTTAGAACCTCGACGAACGATATTTTTGACGCAATCAACTTATGACATTTTACTACAGGAGTCCGTGTTTTTTCCATTAAGATACAAATGTATCACAAATTGTGGGATTTTGGAAGCTCTTGAACAAGGGTTAAGCACCACCAACTATTATTTGCACTCAGGACATGTTATTTACATTTTGAATTTAGTTACATCTAAGAACCAAATGCAACATATTGATTGTCACCACGCGCAATGATACACGAGAAATACCCGGTTTGCACGTGAAATACTGTGAAAGCGTATTGAACACAAATCCAGTTTAAAATGCTTTGCCTTACTGGTCTCTGCTTTTTCGAGTGTTTCGACCTATTATCACGATGTCTCACAATCTGTCAAACACCAGAAGATTTGGACTGAACGAGGAGATACGGCATGTGAGACGTAGGGGAGACCGGGGATAGTTGGAACACTTCGCACAAAAACGATCACAGGACCCAGCCAGAAGCACATTCAAGCCAGTAAATATTGCCTTGTCATACATATCCCTAACAACCACTCACCGCTATGAAGCTTTTAGTAAACAAATATGCCGAATGAATTGTAGATAAGAAACGATATTTACATCTTTACGTTCCAACTTACCCCATATCAGGGTAAGTTGAAACAGCCCTAGGGGAAATTAGAACAGACAAGTTTAATACAGGAACAGAAAAAAAAACACGTTTATTTTGAGAAGTGAAACTGTATTTATTGAAATATCGTAATAAAGCAACTACGGTGGGCTGATACCCTGAAAACCGACCATACACCGTATCAAGTATTGCTTGGGGATATAATCAGTAATTAACTGCGAACTGAATTTTATGTCTTATTACATATGCAAATAATCTTCATTTACATTTCCAAGGAACTTTGAAAAATAGTTAAATTGAAACATAGGTATAAACTGTGTCAGATCCAAATCAAACATCTGATAACCAATAGAATACTTTTAAGTTTTTCCTTGCAAGCAGTCTGCATTTGCACTTAAAAATTAATTTTATAAAACTAGAAGAAAACAAATGTCCATTTGACATAAATAGCACCACCAAAAACTCACTGTTGTTTGGTTTAACATGCAATTACAACGAAACCGACTAAGTTATTTTGGCATTATTCTACTTAGAGAGAGGATCATAAGCAGACAAATCAATTCCAAATGTTAGTTGAGAGGCACATCGCTTTGTACCTCCCAATGACGATGGAGAAGGTAGTTTAAGGACAATTGCATCCCGTTGATGTGTTGATAAATCTTCTTGTTCGGGGAAGACAAAAGCCATATCGCCATGCCTGTGGTGATCAGCTCTTCTTACGAAGTTCGTTGTAATTTCAAAGTCGTCGACAATTTTATTAATTTGGCCAATGTAATATGCTTTTGTCTTTTTACCAAAAAATTCTACTAGCACAAAATCACCCTCCTTTATATTTTCTGGACTTTCAGCACTGTCTGATTCAGACTCTGGAATCTCTTCAGATTCAGACGCACACGTTGTTTCGTCTGAGTCAGTGGTGTCGGAGGAATCAGAATCGATCAGAGTTGGTTCAGATCTTTTGTTCACTGATCCTTTCAAAGGTCTCTTTCTTTGAGCCTTTGTGGTAGTTTTATTTCCCTTTGGACGTTTTCTGTTTTCGCGAGCTTGGGCCTCACGCATCAGTTCATCTTTTTCAGGTGTATCTGTGAGGATTCTTGTTCTGCCTTTTTTGCGGACTTTACTAATATTCTTCCGAGGCATTGCCACAGCAAATGGGCGAGTGTTCTCGGGTGACAAGGGACTTTCAATGTCTGTCGTTATATGGCTCCTATCGTTTATCTGAACAGCAGCACGGTCTGATGCTTGCAGGCACACATCTGCTTCAACACCTTTACTGGAGGACCCACAGAGAACACTGTTAGTTGGATCTTCCACAGGTCCTGTCATAGTCGGGGTCGGATCAGGACGATCTATAATGCTGGAGGGGAGAAAATCTACATCGCCGAAGATATTCCTTCTTAAAAGGGCAAATCCCAGACACCCAGAAGCCAGATTTGATGTTTGATTGGGTCATGGCTAATGGAAACGCATATGAAACAATGCCAGGTATATCGTATATTGTCATGGTTTTGCCCTTGTTGTTCATGAGCCATGAGTCACAGCCATTATTGAAAGCCTTTTTGAATGGATAGTAAACCATGCGGTCCAATGGCTGCAACTTATGTGAGCAGTGTGGTGGGAACGATAACATGGCTACCCACTGTTTTTAGCAAAGTCAAGGATCTCAACGCTAATATGCGATTCATGGTTGTCTAGAAGCAACAGAACTGGTCGATCCTTTGTGCAGCGAGTGTGGCGAACGAAGTGATCCATGAACATAAGGACATTTTTTGCAGTCATCGATCCAGACGGATATGCTGAACCTATGCATCCGTGTGATCCATCCCTGATGAAATAGTCTCTGAAGTTCACTCGGGGAAATATGAACATTGGTGGGGAAAAGTTTCCAAGAGCGTTAACCCCACAGCAAACTGTGACAAGTTGACCACGTTCAGCTGAAGTCATTGCTCCAACTTGTTTGACACTTTTACCAGCAACAATTTTTGATGGTTTCTGTACAGTGGTGAAACCAGTTTCATCAATGTTCCATATGTCCTGGGGCTCAAATCCATAACGTAACATGACGGTTTCAAGGTTATCATAGAAAATCTTGACATTATGCCTGTTGAAACTGGTGGCTCGACTCAAAGATGTCGCTTCTTGTGTTCTCAAAGAAATATTTCTGTGCCTCTTAAGAAAAGCTGCAAACCAATCACTGCCCGCCATTTTGAACTTCTTTAGGACAAAGACCGAAATACATATTTGATGCTTTTAGTAGGTATTTAGACAACAGGTCTTCTTCACCTTGGTCAAATACTTTGTTCCCACTGCGATATCCCACATGTATCTCTGTAGAATTAACATCCGTAACATTGTCACGTTTAATCTTTAGCTTTTGGGAATATCGGCGAAGTGTTACATGGGGTATGCCAAAGTCTTTCGCCACCGTCCAACATAGTTTCCCATTATTGACCACTTCATTCGCAGCTCTTAACATAACATCAGCTGGAGTTCGTGCCCTATCTGTTTTCCGCTTATACGATCTCATTTCTGGAATTATGAAAAACTCATTTTAATTAAGAATTGATTTAAAAAAAATAGATCATTGGATGAGATAAAAAGAATGGGGCAAGTTGGAACACTTGTTGGGTTTGTTGAAACATGTTCCAATTTTCCCCAACATGCATGTTTCAACTATCCCCAAAACCATCTTGTCTGAACTTTGAAAAATTTGTGATGTATGTCATAACACCAACCTAACGAAACACTGGCAATTGTTGACAGAAAAAATGCTGGTACTAATGGCATTTCGATGTCAAAGATTACCTCAACAGTTTATACCACGGAACAAAACCATTGCATGTTGTCATATTTTTTTGGGGTGTCGAAAATTGAAAAAATCCTACCTCCTCCAAGACGCTGCACACACACATCTTTATAACAACATGGTAAAATACTCCTCACATGACTGTAATATTAAACCTAAGTGATGATGTCATCGACTCAATATTTTATTGGCTGAGGTAATTGTTTCAACTTCCCCGCGTTCCAACTATCCCGGTCTCCTCTACACACTTCTACACAGAACCGTGCCCAGAGGCGAATTGGCAAAGATCTGTATTTCCACAGTAACCGTTCGGAATCGCCCTAGGAACAGCTTCGAATATACCGCGCAAAGAGGCCATTTAAACGCGCATTACCCATGCAGGCCCGCAAACAAACTCGATTGGACTGGTTTCGCGCTCGTAAGTCTTTCGATTGGGCCAACTGGCGGTCAGATGACGGTCGATATTCACTCCACGTTACTGAAATCTAGCTTAGCGAACTCGCAATACGACATTCTAACCAAAGAAAATCCGCGGGACGAGCCTATTTGGTGAGAGCTCGGTCAGGTTGTGGAGATGTTTCTCGCATGTTTCTCGCACTTCGCGGCGGTCTACGACAAGTTGAACGAACACAAGTAGGTGAATAGCATCCTGAAAGCGGTCATAGCACCACATTTCATAATCATGCCAGACCAGTCCTCGCGGATGACAAGGCCGGACGCACGAAACCGTATATGGCTGTGTATTTCTTTCACTGCAACATCATAACAGCCTGTCCCTAACCAGCACGGATGGTTGTAATCTCAGACAGCATGGTTTTCCAGGGATGTAAAATGTGTTCACATTTGCACAAATAGACCTCAATGATGAAATATTTCTGTGTCGTTTAGTTTAAGGCCGGGTGGTCGAGTGGTATAAGTGGTTGATTCCTGCAAGGGTCTCAGTCTGAAAAAAATTCTGAACTAGAATCTGTTCAGTATCAGAGAGTGTAATCCCCAAAAAACGAAAGAAACTCCATGATAATGGTTGATGTTTTCGGCATGAAGACTGGGTGTACGTCATTTTTGCCTACCTATACCATGGGTCAATATGCAAAACACAATTTGCTTGTAACCTTATGAACATTCGCCGACAACTGTATGGGTGTATTTTGTTCTAAAAATAAGAATGGCGCTTACTGTTACCAAGGTATATATTTTCTATCACCGTGTTATACAATGTGAATGTCTTTGAAAAATGAGTAAAGACACGAATAATGAACCCGGTATATTTGGGAAACTAAAGGCAAATTCGTATCCACGAAGCTCATGCTATATTATTTGACCATAAACAAACTTTTTATCCAGCTAAGACCCCAACATAACACCACATCATTCAAATGGCTGTCCAGGAGCTACATACATCACGAATGGTAAACTTAAACGGATAAAGAAATCCTGCCGAATACTAAAGGTTGTCCAACAAGCGGCCAATGTTTAATTTACAATTGTGGATTCAAGCAATAAGACCTAGAGCTTTCCACAAATGGTAAATGTGTAAAATGACCAGGTGTGTTATACTTTTAGGAACTAGTAAATGACACGACGCCCTAGGCTATATGTACTTAAGCTATTCTGGACTCTATCCTGTGTCCTTAAAATATCATATATGATTAGGAAGACGCACTCTAAAAGGCCAAACACATACACAAAAAATACCACATCATTAGGGTGTGTATATAGGTCAAACCATGCGCACTTGATTAATCTAACAAAAATGCTGAACTCGGTTAGCCACATATCATATAATACTTATGGCTTGAAATATGTACGTAGACATAATTCGAAACATAATTCGCACTATGAAAGCTAACATAGCTCACATATAACGGTACATGATAAGGACTTTCATTTGGTATCTGTTACGCCAGGTAAACAAAAAAGTTAACAAATGAAACGCAACAATATCAAATGTTGAAACTCCATAGTTACCAGTAAAGTAAAATTAATAATAACGATTAATTAATCATGTTTTTCGATTCAATAAAACTTCATGTTCATCGGTGTCAACCAACTAAAACACAGGCCCTACAACTAGGCATCCTTCTTGCGTTTTCAACCTTTTCTGATTCATAATTGTAATTTTTATTACTGACAGTTTTTTAAAGTTGCAAATATCTTTATAATGGCAAAGGATTTTCGAAAAAAAGGAAAAATCCACATTATATAAAGGATGTCTTATTTTATATCAAATCGGAGTGTATCTGAACGGAGGAAGGGTGGGGTGGGGAAAGGGATCCTTGGTGTTATTAATGTGTCTATTTATCTCAGGTGAGGTCCATTCTAGGGACGACAACAGACAACGTTTTATTGCAGGTAGTGTAGTTGGACTGAGGCTTCAGGTAGAGTGTAAAGTGGAGTTTGAATTAAACAGGTGATATTTTATGATTTTGTGTATCTTTGTATCTTTTGCATTGTATTTCCTTTATTTGTATTTGAAACAATTTTGTTCACATCTGTGCGCTTCCAGTGATTGGTGGAAAACAAGAAACCAGACAATTTTACAATAAAATGAAGCCAATCATTCATTAATCGTATTATAGTTTTTTATTGATAAAGGTAGGACTTAAATTCAATCATGACCTCCGTTTTAACGAGAAAGTTTTAAAACAAATTATACAAGAAGAAATGCTTGAAACTCTTATATAGAAATAGTGGGGCAAATTAAATATGATACATCGCAAAACCTTTTTGTGTTTTTATTATTAAAATTAAATAAAAGTTCACAGTTCAACTACTGTTTTACATTTGAAATTTATATTTGCAGATGATAAATTATCAATACTGTTGTATTTAACTCTCTGACGTGTAATGTTAAATTAGAACGAATAGACAACCCAATTTATCTTTTAAAAAAGTGGAAACAAATGTGCATTTCATTGCTGTTATACAACTGTCTTTTATCGGTCTTTGGAGGTTTATTATTTTCGTACAGTGATCACTCATCTTGCGAGTGAATCAAGAGCAAATAGAATGTTAAGCTATTCAAAAGACCCGTGAAAGCAGTCAAGTAAATGTGTGATATTCACCTCTTTAGGTTCGGTGGGTACATAGCGTAAAGTTAAAACGAGATTAAGCATTCGAGCCGTGCATTCACCTTTCTGTTCCTGTAATGTCTATGTAGTAAATGACGTAAACATGGTATGGAGACATTAACAGAAATTCCCGCTTGTTGATTCAGGTTTTGCGATTTGTTTTTATTGTATAGAAAAAGCAGTTTCGTCTTGAAGTGCTTGGCATATTTCGCGTGTAACCGTGTTGGCAACTTGGGGAGCCCTCAGAACGAAACAGGCTTACAAACACACAGAGGAGAAATGTGTTGATGTGGACAACAATATCAAGACCACCCAGTAGACTATCACACAAGGTAGTTGTATAAGAGATGACCTAAACACACTCCGTCTTAGATTAAAACAGCTCGTCCAATGTAGATTTGGTAGCTTACACAATGATGCAAATATCGATACAATTATGCGTTCATTAAACATTCCTTTCAACAACATTATAAAGAATTATTTTATGTCAGTCGTAAAATCGTTATCTATTTTGAGTAAAGTTTTTGAAAGATGTGGTCGTGGCCAACTGTATCAATACCTAGGCAATAATAATTTAATATTCCAGTGGCAGTCTGAGTTTAGGCCAAACTGGCACAACACTTACTTTCTTAATGGAAAAAATCGGTGAGTGGAATGTACTCAGGTCTATTGACAGGAGTTGTATACGTGGACTTAAAAAAGGCATTCGATATAGTTGAACACGTAACAGTTGTACATAAATTATCCTTATATTGACTAAGTGGCACTGTAAATAGCACGTGACGCCATGTTAAAGCAGTCACCATCACGTTGCTCTGTTGTAAATTGTATATAATAATACAGAATGTAATAACTTTATGTTGCCACTCTTATCTATTGTAAGTGGAGCAAATGATGTAAGGACCAAAAAGTCCATCTAGGATTACGCTGCTATCTCATGGCATATTGAATCTGAAATACTCAATAATTAAACTTAACAGGTTTGTAATTCGTTAACAGGTTTGTCAACGTCATATAAGCCAGACAGTCAGCGTAACATCTGCCAGGGATTTCTTAAAGATTCGCCAATAGAGTGATTTGTATCATCAAGGTCACAGTGAATAGATAGTTTAATACCATCATGACGATAATATTAATAAGGCCGAGTAGAAATTTCCAAATCCCGTCGTGTTTATGTTATCCTACATATGTGAGTAGTTACGTACTCTTGGATTTATCATTGCATAAATCGTCACCACTTACAAAACCATTCAAATCAACAACTAGTATAATGCTCATGCGATTTTTAAAGTTATCATCAGAGCAGCTCTCGCCAAACATATTTTTACGATAACCCCAGTCACAACTTACAACAACTTACAACAAGCTGTGGCACTAATCGCTGCTCAAGAATTGCTCTGAGGATTTATCCTACGAGAGCTGCTCTGATGATAACTGCAAAACTATGATAACCAAGTGTGACAGCTTTTACTACTGTGAGTGTCACTGACGTCGTGGAAGCAATTGTCATCTGAAAAACAAAATGTCGTCAAGAGGGAATTTGTCGTCATTGTGGTGATCAAACGAAAGCAGGAACATCACTGTTTAAACTTTTTGTTGATAGGCTGTTGATATTTTCTATCACGAATAGAAACTGAAAAATATACAACAAATCTCAACTTAACTATGGAAAATATAAAAATAATAAGGGCAATTGAGTGCTGCTGACGTAAAACGGGCAAAACAATTATCTTCATCACCAGCTGAATAAACCATACCCATACTTAGTTACATATTCGCCCAGTAATTAAACCAATCACAAACGTTTCGCTCAAAAACATAAAATTGATTCCGGCTGTTGCAGTGTAATTTGTTTATCTTTCTTCTAGCGAAAAGATACAGATTTTATACAATATAAATGTTCATATCTCTAATGTGCTGGGTTTTTATTCTGTGTGAGGATAAACATAGGCTATATATGTATGCTATTTCGAATTGGCGCCAAAAATATGAAACAGCAGAACGTAGATCTGAATTCTGCTTATCTTCATAAATAGCATGAACTGGATTTGCACAAATAACAATGTTCCACTCGAATGTGCGAAGGGCAGTAGATTTTACGTCACGGTCAATAAACATGGTAAAATATTTTCTTTTTTTTGCGAAATAAGATAGTGTGTTAAATTTACAGTGGAAGGCACAATAAAAAATTGTGTATGTAGCCACGTTAGTCCAGAGAGCACCAGTAAATAGGAAACCCCCTAAAACGTTACGTTGGTTTTTAAGTAAAATGGTGTTTCAAATAGAGAATAAATAGTAGTGTTGACTCTTCTCTTCGTCCCTTCTGCTCGTTCCCGGTCGCATAGTTTGCAGAAATTGGCTACATTAACTGATAAATGGAAATATACCCAATGACCCCACACTGTGAGTAACCCGACCAGCCGCGAGAAGATGATCACGCGAGTACAGCAAAACTGTGTCACCATCTGGTAACTCGATTTACTCGCAGTCATTGAAGTACAGATAATGGAAGTCGAGAACAGCAACTAAAGATCCTGAATCAATCCCAGTAGGTTTGTTGTATACAGATAAAAGCGTCAAGCAGCACCTGTTGACCTGTCTTTGTAAAGAACGAGGTTTCTTGTTGAATTATTAAATGACCTAAAAGATGAGATATTTTGTACTTAGTTCAACCGAAGGTATCCACGGAAATTATTTTAACGGCACACCTCGCACGCAAGCATACTGCTAGACTCTCTATTATAGTCTGCGCCTAACTCACTAGATATTCGTTGCATGTATTGACTTGGGTTGAACTTATTTTCTATTCTTTGTCAATAAATATGATAATAATTGACAATATTCATCAAATTTGGTGCCTTCGGGAACGTCACAATTATCTGTCAGTATCATCGGTTAACATTCTTGACCTTTCAGTCTATCCAAGTATATTATTAGTTAAAGTAGAATTTGTTCCTGTGGTGCCTGGTTGATTGCTTAATTGCCAAAAGGTTCCATCAAGCACAAAAATGGTTCCAACCACTATTCGAACCTCATATTTGTTCGGCAAAAAATAATGAAAACCCAACAGGTTGAATTGAAGTGAGATTTTTTTAAAAATAATTTTCTTGTATTCTGACTTGATTTACGCTCACATATTTGCAGATACACATAATATTCTCTTTTAGTCGCTAGTTTTCTGGACAACTACAACTAAATTGCTGTGTCGACCTTACTGTGTCCTGGTGGTCTCTGAGGTCAAAAGCATTATATAACCAGTTGTTTGTGATGACTTGTTTGTCATCCTGTGTGTCATGGCCTGACGTGGTGTCTCCTGATTCGCCAGAGTCGCTTAGGGTGGTTTACTTAACCAATTGGACTGACACTCAGTCATACGAACAAACAAACAGATAAACATGAGGTATTGCAGAGAACACTGCGTTTTTCTCAACTTCCTCTTCAGATTTACTCAATATGGTAATTGAAATTATCTCATAAGAACCACATTAACACCAACCCAACAGGTCTTATCTCTCAGGAACGTAATATGTGACATTCCATAGTGTGTCTTTATTGTGCAGTTTATTACTTCCAGGGTCACTTCTGGGCTTTACTACTCTATATACATGTATCTGTTGGCCAACTCTTGAGAGAAAAGGTTCTTAGAGTAAAGTTTCTGTTTCAATGCGATATTTTGTATTTAGTTGTTAAATGTGTCTTGCAGTTGTGTAACTAAAACATATAAACCTTCGAGGAGCAACTTTAGTTAAATCAGTATCAGGATATGTATACCTACTGAGCCCTATGTTAGGAACATCATGCTGTGTTGTACTCCCAGACACTGTTCTATGAGTGCTTTATAATAAAATCAACACAAAATCATGTCAACAGTTCTCCCTGTATCGTAGTAGCTGTTGTGATAGGGACGGTGGCTCAGTTGGTTGAACGTTAAGTGTACTCCGAATAGGCTCGAATCTCCCCATGGACCTTAGGCAAATGAGGGAAGTTTCCGGTGGCTTCAGAGATCGCAGTGTGAGTTTTATTGGGTTTTGCCCGGCTTTCCACCATATACCGGCAACGCAAAATCGTATCAGAGAAATACTCTAAGGTACGACGTAAAACACAAATCAAATAATTAATTCAGTGATCGTGGTATTTTAACTTATTTGCAGGTCCTAGATGAACCGACTTGATCCCAGAAACTGTGATTGTTAGAAGGAAGATCAAACGATAGAAAGGCTGAAATCTAAAGCTTTTCTGGTACATGATTTATTCTGGTAGAGAGGGAGTTGACCTTTGTCAGACTTTAATAGTGCAATGGGTTGGGGTCATTAGGTGTGATGGAATTACATATTCACGTGGTGTTAAAACAAACATATGAGGGCACTCAGGATAAAAAAACATATTACGAAGAAGGATTCAAATGATGATTGGCCTATAAAGCCTATAAATATATATACTAAAATAAATACTGATATTTGCGGCCACTGGCTATTAGTGTTTTATGTCTGATGGACTCTAGACAATTGCGCTGTATGAATGTACGTACTGAACCTTGATGAGTCTCTGAATCAATTACTGCATACCACCAGTTGGCAGCATATTAATAGTTAAACTATACTAGCAGATGTTATATGTATTAATATTAAAATTTTAAATTTTAAAAATCGAATCAATTCTGCATTATTTGCCCAGACTTATGACAATGTAGGCCTGCATTTATATGTTGCGACAGGCAGATCCATATTATAACGGATGCCGTGAAAATCAATGAAATATGCCCGGAATGCGGCTCGTTTAAATGAACAAACCCCCGAACAAGTGTCTCTGTACCACCTGTTCATACAACTGATCGATCGATATGATGAAATCATAACCGTTCAGTCATTACAAAAGTGGCGATCCCAAAATAACATCTAACAAATTAGTCAGTTTGATTAAAATGTACTTTTTTATTTTAAACTAGTATATTATTGATTAATTAATTGATGTGATTATCGCCGTGCTTCAGGTATTTCACGTATATGACGGCGCAGTGTTCCATCAGCAGACAGCGACTCTTAACACAACCATCAAATGTGTAGTCAATGTAGTGAATTTGCTGTTGGAAAGATAATGCTCCTCCTGTGCTAAGCATGACAGCATGAGTACAATCTGGAAATATACTGCCCTTAACCAGAGGGCACCAAGCATATTATGATGGAGTTTGAATTCAAACACAATTTGTTACGAAAGTTCCTCATATATTTAAATTAAGGAAACTGTCGAAACAAACATTTGCCCTTCTCAAGATAGTAGGTTTTTAATATAGATTCATAACACCTTGCTTAATCCATAACAATGTATTTACAGATTTTAGCATTAAACTTATCACATTATGTTTATTTTACCACCGAATTCTATTACATACTAGTAATACTTTTAGTACATAACAAATGGTTTTGGATACAATAGGAGTCACGCAGGCCTTGGGGTAGATTGGTTTATCAGATATGTAAGGTGAAAATTAACGAATTATCATATACCTATAGCGCAGATCCGCGTGATACAGATCCATCGGATATTTTTCCATATCTACATCCTCTGAAACCGAGACTATTTCCAATGCTTTGTTTGCATTCCCGCCAGCTCCCCATACAGGGAATTCCCATTGACATTATGGTAGAAAAACATTCAAAGGTGAATCGAGTGCAGAATAACGTCACGTGGTTACGTCGACAGGGCTTACCTTCGCGTAGTAATATATGTAAACCGACACTGCGTTCACTTTGAATACCAAAAGTCATGACAGGTTTTTTGTTGGATAAATAAGGAATTTATACAGCTTTTTTCATGGCATAAGTTTGGCCACTATCGCTACACTATTTTAAATAGCGGTCTTTGCTTTGTTCTAAGTAGTCCGTCGATCGCCCCTTTGGGCCGAGTGTCCGTGGAAGTTTGATAAAATGTCCCCATCCAACCGATTTTGTTCATGAAATAATGAAGGTATGTGATAAATAGATTATAATAACAGTGCGGGTAGGCGCCATTGTATCAGCTTCCGTTGTCTGAAGTCGGACTGCGTATCAATTTCCCTCTTTAGCTCGATTGATACTGCAGTCAGACCTCAGACTCAAACTCGTGATGATACATAGTCACGCACTGTCATATAATCTCCATGTATTGAAGTTTGTTTTACAAAATTCGCCCTACAAATAATATTTATACACGGGTGCATGTTGATTCTTTATTCCGTTTTACTTTCAAATCATTTTAATTGGTATATAATATTTATTTTACATCCAAGATTTGTCACATATATTTTTGTATATGAAACAAATGATGGAATGTTAGTTTGTCTTCATGGGTCTGTTTAACAGATAGACAAAACAGAGACAGGCATTCTCAGGTTTTATAGTCTATAACGTCAATTGCTAAATTCATGCAGGGTGTAATCTTATCACCCGAGATCTACTATGTACATGTATGACAAGAACAAGATTGATCTATGAGGCCTCGTTAATACATTTTGAATGCTGCCCACTTTGGCTGATTATGTTGGATGATATACAGCGTACATCCCATACGAATTCGATCGAGTTTTCCTCTTGTGAACCATTGTCTCGTATACGAGACACGTTTTTATACATCATTCTATTCAAGCCCCAAAAAGTGGCAGAAAAAAACCCAATCACTGTATATATCACAGCTATTCACACATTCCCATGCCTTTAGTTGGTCCAACTAGACAACTGTATCAAGAAAACAAACAAACCGTCAGTTAAACTGTATTACAATCACATTCATTGATAATTTTACAGATGGCTGATCCGTTTGACAGGTAGACAGTGCCCAGGGACAGACACTCTGCAGTTGTATTACCAGTGATGCTACAGCTCAGCTGATATGGGGATCTCCTGTCTCGTTTGGATAATACTTTATAAGATAAAATCACTGTGGTGGAGACTTAAAATGACTATCTTTTTTTAACATGTTATTTTCATTATACATACATTAAGCTTCTAGCTTTTATTGTATGCAGACAATTTATAACATTAGAAACATTTTTGGGTAAAGTAAATAACATAACAAGTAAAAGCAATGGATTAATAAATAGAGACTCTGTATAAAATAATATAGCAATCAGTCAAGTAAGTAAGTAATAATAATAATAGTAATAATGATAAAAATGACATATTTGTTACATTATTTCAACATTATTTTCTTCGTTTGTTTAAAAAAGACTGTGTCGTTTGTAAAGATGTCTATACATTACTATGACAATATGCACCACATTGTCTTTATTTCACTTCGTAGACGTGTCCTATATAAGCAATATTTATATGTAAATGTATAAAACAAAATATGCATGCTCCCACAGCGGATGGCACCCTTGAACTGCACTGCAAGATTAGGCTTTTAAAAAGGTTAAGACGTGGCGGGTGTCTTGCCCATATTCTCCTGCGGGAGCTGAGGGGCAACAGGAAGACGATTTGTTGTGGTGCCCTGTCTTTCGTCCTGTAAATGTATTGCGTTACCTCCGGTGTTGCCGGTGTCGTTTATTGTGTTTTCCTTTTCATAATGACTGGCACCCCGTCACATAAGTGGCATTTAGAAGCTGGGTACATCACAAAAACATGACGGCTGAGATGGATTTTCAACTTCTGGATATATTGGTAAGCTGTGACAATAGCTTACACAAACAATTACAATAAATATAGTTTATAGTTTACATAAACTTTCACAACGTCATTCTAATGTTACATCGTGCCATTCAAATGTTACATCGTGTCATTCTAATGTTACATCGTGTCATTCTAACGTAGCCATAACGTCAGTTTCTAAACAAATTATAGACTGTTCTTTTACCATTTTAAGTATATTGTGTTGAGATTTATAACCATTGCTTGAAAACGATCTTAGTATCTAGATCGAAACGTCGCTTACCAATATATCCAGAAGTTGAAAATCCAACTCAGTCGTCATGTTTTTGTACTCTACAAATAGTGAAAAGTTTTGGAAAGAAACCTGTTGTAAACTAATATAGATCAAATGCTCTTGTTGATAGCGAGTACAGTGCTCCAGGAAGAGTTTTGCTGGCTAAGTGTCCTTCTACACCATATGGATGGGGCTTTGTTCATTATGAAGACCTGAGGTCCGTTTCATCTCAAGTGCAGTTGTTCAGCACTTTGGTTATCTTACTATTCCCAAAACATTATTAAAACATCAAAGGCAGATGGAAAACTGAATGACATATTCTAGACATTCATTGCACCGTTCATTGACAGTTATTGCCCTAAGGTAATTGGGAACTGTCCAGTTAGTGAATTAGATTCTGCAAACAGATTCCAAAACGAGATTTACAAAGTCGTAAATACACTTAGTAGGTCTTCCGTGGCTTAAGTTTAAAGGATTTGTCGAGGGTGCCACATTTATTCGTCTCTAAACATCAATTTTCTAGAAATACCTAAGACAGAACATAACAATACGAGATTTAGATTATTGTTAATAGGAAACCAACAATATATATCCACGTAAATTAATATGTTAAATATAGCAGTTATATGATGATCTTTGATACAGGAATAGGACCAATTCCCCATAGCAGGATTCACTCTATGGTCAGTTGTGACAGATGACAGATTCATTTTATTAAATCATGCTGCCGCTGCCACTTAGCTAAAGTAATTGTGTTATCCCTATCATCATTAAATTTATTGAAGTCGGTGGACTTCAAACTTATATATTATCCTTAATAGAGTAGAACAAATCCTACAATTCCTGATCTTTCTGTCCAATCCACTCGGCTTTTAGAGCCAGCATCTAAACCCATATCATAATTATTTTACAATACAGATCAGAACAGTTGTAGAACTTTTATCAAGCAATTTTATAATCTTTACGAAGGTGCTAGTGTCACATTTGAAGACATCACCCTTGGCTCCCTTAACTTTACGTACGAATGGCATATGATAGGTTTGACTAAATAATGAACATATATATATACTAAAAATTCTATATAACCATTTACTGTTGGAGAATGTCTTCTTTGATTTGCATTAAGAATTGTACACCTGGGTCAAGACTTATATAGCTAAGCACTTCTCATTTCATTGCCCAAGGGTCTCCTAGTGTAGGAAAAAAACGTTGCCTATAAATTAACGTTACACTGTCCGAACAAACTGAACATGATATATACCGAACACTATTCATTTTGAATATTCACCAGCCGTGACAAGCGTGATAAGAATAGAAAATGACGCAGATTTAAACTGCAATTGAGATACTACCAATCTTCCAAAGGGAGATAAACAACAGTATCTGGGCTATATCAGTTATATATTGACCGATTATCTAAAAATGGACTTGAATTACGCAGCAGGCAATTTAAACACATCGAGTAAACCAGGTTTGCCTGATGTATACCGCAGAGAACTATGAATAATTAAGGAGAATGTTTACGTTTATTGTTAGGTTCCCCTACAGCTAGAATTGGTAGCACCCAATACCTTTGTTGAGAGAAGGTTTAATATGTCCACGGAAGGCAGTTTGGTTTGATTTGTTCGCACGGTTAAATGTCACTGTCAATACGAATTGGTTACCTTAATAAAAAGAAAACCAATCAAAGTACGCAACAGAATAACAGTTTTGTGTTCTTAATCGACAATAAAGCATCGACTGCAAAATTGGTTTGTTGGTGAGCATGCGTGACAAATACGTCATCATTGACGGATGGAACTAATTTTTATTTACGTATAGCATTCAAATTGCACCCATGAATAATATATGGAATTGTTACAATTGGTACGACTTTAGGAGAATTACTTGGGAAAACTGGTGATCTCCCATATATACACGTTTTGGTCTGTCCGTGGGTTGGGAAAGGTCCTATTTCTGTAAATAGTTTAACGCCCTCCAATGATGAATTGAATTGCCTTATTTATACTTACTTATTTAAATGGAAAAAAACTAGGTTCTTTTATACACGTTAAGTTATCAACGTAACAAACTAACCCTAGCCTAACCATTGTACACGGTGATTTGAATTGACAGCTTACAGATTACCTTAAAACCATTGATATTGGTGACGTATTTGGAATAAACCGAATTAGCGAATATCTATGCATCTTCTAATCTGTTATTGAAGTCATAACTATATATATCTTCAATCATATTCCTTTTACTTTCACTTTGTGTAAGATGGTCTGTTATTCCATTCTGCGCCATTGAATAGAGCGTAAAGGAGATTGATTGATTGGTTAATTGATGTTAAATGTCGTGTTTTAAGGTATTTCAATTATACGACGGCAGTGTCATCAATCTATACTACCAAAGCATAAACAGTTCTACTTGATTGGCAGCATCGTGTCTGAGTGTGTATAAATAATTAATTAGAGCACTAGGGCTAATGTACTGGAGACGTTAATAGATTATAGATCACCCCTAGCGTCTTTGATGTATTACTGAAGATCTCAAATCTTACTTCCCGAAGTCGTAACAACAGATCACGCCAAACCTCAAAAATACATGGTAGTCTTTCCACCAGCAGCAAAGCTGTACTTCCAATGACTAAATACATTGAAAAACAAATCGAACAAAAATATAAAATATACGGAAACATAAAAACATACGAAGCAGACAGCGAGGCTTAGATATAGAAGCTTGTTATATTAGCTCTCAGGTGACAATACAGTATTTACTGTTACAATAACACGTATGTTAGCCTGGCGAAAGTAGTTTGTTATGGCGCATTTTGTCAATAAATATGTATAAATGTATTATGATGTTATTTGTAATCGTGTGATAAATGTTCTTATCCTTCATTAACGGTATTGATGGTGCCAGCAATTGTGCTGTTGACTTAGAGATACAAATGAATTGCTTTATTTTAAATAATTAATGATTTAATGAGTGGAACGCTGTTTCTCGTATCCTTTTCAACGCATTACATTCGGACCGAATCAAGTTTATTTTCGGACCTCAACTTATCTTTAGCTCGCAACATAAACGGACACGTATAAAGTATTTTTTTATTGATAAAAATGTCGCCAGTGACGAGTGTTCCAAAATACAATTGCGATAAATAAATGACTCCCCACTTAAAGTACTAATTTACGCATGTTCATTTTTGTTTTCGATTTGAAATATGAACGAGAGGGGATTAATGGTTAGCCTCGGCGTATTTTAATATGACTGATTGGAGCACCAACCTAGTGCACTGGTGACGTGAGCGGATTACACACCACCGCTAATCTA
>JAVFBZ010182254.1:0-15266 GCA_032466195.1 Katharina tunicata
ATCTGGCTATATTTCTCTAGTTCTTTGAATAATTCGTTTTCAAATTCACCACCCTGGTCATGATGGACACGTGATGGAAACCCGAACCTAAGTATGAAGTCATTAAATATATTTAAGCCACCGTGCGACAAGACTTGTTTCTTGTTGGATAGGCTTGAGTGAAACGAGTAAAATGATCCACAATGACCAGGATATACTCGTATCCACCTATGGATTTCTCTAGGTGCATAAAGCCTATGGAAATCAACTCGATTGGTGCTGATGTCGTTATGCTGTTCATTACTGCTCTCTTTGGAACTGTTGGCTTCTTGCTTACTATGCAGCCACAGTGTTTGGTAATATAATGTTCTATGTCGTTGTGCATCTTGGGCCAAACGAATCTGGAACAGATTAGGTCTTCTACTCTATCGATTCCTAGATGTCCCATGTCATCGTGTAGTTCTCTGATGATTCTGTGTTGGAAGATGGCAGGAATTACCAACTGAACCGTTCTTCATTTACAAGCAACCTCGTTTTCGACATAGAACCCCAGAGCTGTTGATCATAAGCTTGTTCCATTCTCGACTCAGAATCAAAGAACGACCTTGTACCTTGCCAATATCTCGTCTATTATTCTTCCGTTTAGCTTGCAAAATTAGAGCAATATCTTGATCATTCTCCTGCGCTTTCCTGAATATATCTGGAGAAACATCATCTGGAGAGTTGTCAAACACTGAGGCAACTTCAAGGAAGCGGGATGGGAGTGGACACGTTGAACTGGTTTGCAGAAGACCATCGGTCTGGGTGTTTACCGAGTTGACTACAGCTTCGATGACAGCTGTTGAAATTTCTTCGGTGTACTCCTTAATTGCTAATTCAAAAGGTCTTCTACGAGAGGGCATCTGTGTCTCGGTTCTTCTTACATGGTTTGTATTTGATGTTGAATCTGAAGTCGGCAAGCTCCGCCACCCACCTGTGTCGAGTTGCATCTAGGCGAGCAGTAGTGAGAACATAGGTGAGTGGGTTATTGTCAGTAAAGACTTCAAAAGATGGAGCATTGTGTAAATAGTCTCTGAATCTTGCAGTAATTGCCCACTTGAGTGCAAGAAACTCAAGCTTTTCGCTGTGCAGATGGTATCGCTTTTCAGCTGGAGACAGGGAACGTGATCCATAGGCGATAACCTTCAGCATTCCCTCTTGCTTTGGATAGAGGACAGCTCCTAGCCCTCTTGCAGGCGCATCAGTATGAAGAACGTAAGGTAAGTTGTTATCAGGGTAAGTCATTACTCCAGTGCTGCTCAGAAGGTTTAGGAGTGTCCCTAGGGCATCTTGATGTTTCTGCTGCCAATCCACCTTGTCACTTGAAGACCGCTGTCCAGTCCTGACTTTCTTTTTCTTAGTTTTCTTCGCTAGTTCAACTATTTCTGTGGGTGGACGGTTGTCTTTTAAAAGATCATATAGGACAGCTGCTTTTTGGGCAAAATCGGGAATGTACTTCCGGTAGTAGCTAAGAAGACCAAGAAATTTCCGTACGCCTCCGATGGTGGCTGGTTTGTTGTCTTCTAACACTGCCTGTTTTTCTTGAGGGTCAATGGAATATCCTTCATTGGAGACGATGTGGCCTAGATATTGGACTTCGCGGAGGAATAGTTTACACTTTCCTGGTTTAAGTTTTATGCCTCTAGACTTCAAACCTTGCAGCATCAGTCTTAAATCTTGAATGTGCTTTTCGAAAGTCTTGCTGAAAACGATGGTATGCAGATGTCGTCAAGCAAATCCGATAGGCTCTCCTCCATGTATATCTGGAACACTACCGGTGCATTCGTTAGCCCGAAAGGAATTCGTACCCACTCGTATAACCCCCAAGGCAACACGAATGCGGTGAGAGGTTTGCTGCTTTCCGAGACGAATCCCTGATGGTATGCTTGGCCTTGGTCTAATCGCTGAACCAGCGAATTCCTCCCAGACAATCTAGAACATCCTGGATTTCAGGAAGGGGCTGTTTGTCTTTCACGGTTGTCTGGTTCATTTGCGGGTAATCTAAACATAGCCTCAGGCTGCCATCTTTCTTCCTGACGCACACCATGGGTAGTTTTGACCTAGATTTGTCGACCCAACTGTTGTGAATTAAGTCAAGAAGATATTGCTTTACCTCTTTGCACAGCGGCCTGGGGGTTGAGATGTAGTTCCTCTGCACATGTATGTTGTCAACCAACTAAATGTCCATTTGAAGCCGAGGAGCACAACCTACGTCGTTTTTGTCCTTGGCGAGAGTATCTGATTGTTCTAACAAGAGTTCTCGAACCTGTGCCTCTTGTTCCCATGTTAGGACACTCTTATTCAAATCTATTTGTGGAACGTAGTTGCCCTGGTATTGTGACTGACTAGTAGGGATAGGACTGGATTCTGGTAGAGAAAATACAGCACGGACATGTTCTAAATTACCTAATACAGTTCTACTGGGAACCTGTTATAAATGATTGGTGACGTTGATCATTCGCACATTCATTATTCTGGTTGATGGTGTTGTCCAGTAAGGCCTCCTGGATTTCAAGACCTCCCGGCAAAAGGAGATTTGGCGCTTGTTCAAAAAACGTTGTCTTTCCATGACACTCTGGATCGAGTCTAACAGTATATTTAATGTTCATATGACCTTTCTTGGGAACCACAATAGAATGCCTTCTGCTTTTAACTTTACAGAAAACGTCTTGTTTGGTTGTCTGAATAAAGTTCACTAAAGCACTTAATTGTCTTTTGTTTTTAATGGGAAAAGCACTCTGCAAATGAGCAATTGACCTTTCAGTTTTACCCGGATATATATTGTCGGTCAAGGTAAAATATTCCTGAATGACATTATACCCAATCATTGGCTGCTTAAGTTCTTTGTCACTAATAAGTAGAAATGTAGCTATTTATGTTCCAGCAATCTTCGTAGGACAGGGAAGAGAAAATTGCAAATCAACCCAGCCTAGATATGGCATAACAGTTCCACTGGCCGAATTTAGATCAACACTTTATCTCCTGTAATCTCAGAAATCGGCCTTAGCGTCTTACCATTCTTTTCCACCCAGTCTTGATGCACTAAACTGACCTGTATCCCACATAGCTTGAGTTTCAGTCCCGCCTAAATAACAAACCACTATGCACTTTTCACCTATTAACTTTGTGAGTTTGCATTCTTGTTTCGCCGTTAACGGACTGGTGTAACACTCGCTTCAAGTTGTCATGATCACATCGTTGCTTTTTGCTGGTGGACTTCTATGTTGGGACACCTCAGACTCACCAGTCACTGTTTGTCCCTTCACAACTGGCTTACCTCTGCACTTAGGGCAACCATTTTTTCACTTGCTGATCTTGTATTGCGCTTACATTACTTTCCAGTTTTTGAGTAAGTTTGGCTATATCTGCTCTTAAGGTCTGTACTTCACTTTGAATGTTCATGATGGGATTTTCTTTTAGACTTTGTTCTGGAGATTCCTTTGGATTTCGTTCTTTATTCGATGAATCGAATTCGATCTGGTTGACTTCGGGCGAATTTTTTGCAGTCTGGCTGATCGTTCGGCTTCTAGTGATGTCACACGAGCCATTTCCCTTATTAACTCCATATCAGTGACGTCAGAGTCCTGGGACAGATGTCTTAGTTCGTGTCTAATAGTGTCACTGAGCAGGCCTGTCTTAATAGTGTGGGGTGAACACTTATGCACAATATCAGGACTGTACCATATTTCTGCGTCAGCTCGCCTCAAGCACTTTTTGGCGAAGCCCAAGGGTCCTCATTAAAAAAACCTTGTGCATCTTCCTTGACATTTTGAGACATATTGCACAGTTCTTGATAAAGCTCTGTTGCAGATTTTTCAAGGAAATGGTGTCTGAATAGTTCTTTTAAATCTTTCACAGACAGCCCTTCGATACGTTCAAGATAACTTCTGAAACTAATTCGTGGTGTTATTGATTTTATAACAGCCTCTACTATATCGTTATTAAAATAGCCTTTCTTAAGTCTTTGCTCTATTTGCCTTGACAGATAATTATAAGAAAGTTTATCTTTTTGTCCCACAACCCCAATTTGACCTGTGATCTTCCTTTCGCCAATGTTAAGCATCAATTTTGGCAGGGGGTGAGAGGCTTTCATTGTAACTCTGTGAATGGCTTGGCGAAATTGTTCCGATTTGTTAACTGACTGACTGGGTTCATTTATTTTCTTTACTAATAACATGATGTTTGAATAAAGTTATAGTTCATTGTCGTCCAGTTTTTCTTCTTCAGTTCTTAAAAATTCCTCAATTTCCTTAATCAGTTGCAACTTGGGTTGTGCTAGATCTACTTGAAACTTTAAATGTTCACAGACTTGTAACAGATAAGTGACTGTTAGCTGGTACAGGGAACCTAACAATTGTCACTTCAGTCCTTCAATACTTTTCTCGTATTGGCTTCGAATATGTGCTAACTTCTTTTGGGTATTCTTTGTTTTATTTCTAGAACATGTGAAGAATCTTCATCTCGTAAACTGGACGCTAGACTTTCTCGGATACGCCTCACATCAGGCCTGTGTCACGTCGGGGTTAACAGGATTGTTACCGCGGAGGGGTATAGGCATGTTCTGACCCATATTTTAAAGGCGAATCAATAAGACACAACACATGTAAATACGAATAAACACTGTAATTAGATGATATCGAGGTGAACGGTGTACAACAGCAGACGAACAGACGCTGAATAACGTCACAGGTAAATGAATGACAATATATCTTATCTGACTCCACTAGTAAAATACAAGTATTTGCTTGGAAATATCTGACTGCACTAATACATTTATCCATTCATTACATGTTTTAAACTGTTGTCTTTGCTCTTTACTCCTGAACTAAATCCATTTATTTGTTTGTCGTTTAAGCTTTACTAAAGGTTAATTCACTTTTTTAGGTAATGCTGTCTGTATTAACGGCGAATGGAACTTATCGCACCACATAAAAGTCGATTACTGGGTTTAATCAACAAATCTATCAAAAATTATCAATTTAAACTGTTTTGCATTATTTACATATGGCCCAATTAGGCTTCTGTAGTTTTACCCATCATGTCTCACTACAACTTCTATAACTTTCTATGACTGATTGAAAGATGATCATTTTATTACATTTAAACTACATAATCCCTACCCTGTGTGTTGGGACACATCTTGACGTCATAGCAACCGCACATAATGACCCATACAGGCTTCCGTACCAAATCCATAAATCCTTCTCGGGAGCCCTTAGATTCCTTACTTGCAATATAAGTCTAAATTGTAGGAGCTATCGAGTTAAATTGCCAACAGTTTATAAATGTTAGTGGGAAACGTACGTCAACATCGTACATGGGATGCCTGCACTCACTGTTACCTTGAAGTGGTCGGACAATCACGTGGGCCTGGGGCTGTCACTCAACTTCATAGAAAAACAACTTTAAAAACCAATACTTTCTAACAGATATCTAGCCAATAACTCTGGAAACCCCTCATGAGCTCTACCAGCGGGGTCAGAGCGGTTACGTTCCTGTAAATACGAATAAACACTGTTATTGCTAATTAGATGATATCAAGGTGAACGGTGTACAACAGCAGACGAACAGACGCTGAATGACGTCACTCACCATCGAAACACTTACTTCCGCTCTGCCGTGACCTAGCTCTAAATATTTAATTTACGGTTCTAAACATTAACTGGGATTCCTGGCATTTTCCTTAGTCTCTATGAACTACTAGGCGACAAACAAAAGTGAAATAAACTTGTTAAGCAGCGTAGCTTCTTTCAAATAAATAACAAGACATTTTCACAAATGTCCTGAACGGTCGAAGGGAGGTAAAACATATTGGTATTCCACAAGAGTTATCTCCCTAGTCTCGCGTTAACTTACGATCCGCGAAGAGGGTCTGGTAAAGGTGCATTTAAAAAGTTTAAATTAACACCCGTCCCGAAATCACCGAGCTCGTGTTCTGATAGTTTCTGATAAGTCCTTTTCAAAAATATTTCAAACATTAAATACAGCCCAAAACCTATCTGTCTAAGCACACTTTAATTCATTCTAGATTTATTTTTTTCAGTTTGAAGCATATTTACCCCGTGCTTAAAAGCACATGTAGTAAACACATGTCCATGTAGTTTACTTAACACGACCATGTTCCATTAGTTCCAGAATTGTACAGAAAAGTTTTAACAGGATTGTCCTCAACGTTAACCTTGTCGATCGTTAGTATATCTGTTGACCCAATGAAGTTTGTTCCTCTATCTGAGCGGAACTCCTTCACCTTACCCCTAATGGATGTGAATCGGCGAAGTGGGTTGACAAACGATGATGCGGACATCTCTTCGACGACTTCGATGTGGACTGCTCTTGTGCATAAGCATGTAAATAAGACAGCCCACCATTTGCTGTCAGTTTGTCCTCTTCGTGTGCGGCGGGTCATAACTGACCAGTGCCCGAAGGTGTCAACGCCGACGAAGGTAAAATGTGGTGTCGGTTCCAATCGAGCAGTCGAGAGATCTGCCATCTTCTGGTACTCTTCGCTTCCTCTCAATTTTCGACATTTCAAGCATGCGTGAATAACACGGGAAATCAGTCGTTTTGCACCAAGCATTCAATACCCTGGTGCCCTTAAGGCTCCTTCCGTGAAGTGGCGACCTTGGTGTTTTATATCTTCGTGGAAATGCCAAACCAGCAGTAGAGCAACATGGTTTTTACTAGACAGGATGATTGGGTGTTTCTCGGAGTAGGGTAAACTCGTCAAGCCTTCCGCCTACTCGAATGAGACCGTGGACGTCGATTACAGGATCCAGATTAAAGAGACGGCTATTCTTCGAGACTCTGTTGCCGGCTTGTAGACAGGATAGCTCCTGATGAAACTCATCTTGTTGAACAGTTCGTAGCACTAATATCTTGGCGCCGTTGAAGCTGTCGAGATTCTTTGTGAAATTCACTGCTTCTCTGGAATGACGGGTTTAAGCAAACTCTTTAAGAAGAGAACTGGAGTTCTCTAATGATTTCATGATGAAAATCGTTCAAATCTTGAAGATCCCAGGGATCTGACCCGTACTTCAGTAGCAAGAGACGACGTTTGACCTGACTTCTTTGTCGTTGTCCGGATTATCTAAAGAAAATCTGTATTCTTCAGAGGGTGTGCCGGGGGGTTCTCGAATAAGATGAGAAGGTCTGTTTAACCAGACACTGGATTGAATGTCTATGGAATGAAGTCCTCTGGTGACTTTATCCGCCAGGTTAAGGTGAGTGGGCACATAATTCCATTGTTTTGGGCTTGTTAAACGAAGGATTCTATCTACTCTGTTAGCTACGTATACATAAAATCTTCTCGAGGTGTTGTTGATGTATCCTAGAACTACTCTACTGTCAGTATGAAAGTGGACAGCTTGAGGTGTAAGCTGTATATGATTTAAAACCGTATCTGCTACCTCGACAGATAGCACTGCGGCACAAAGTTCTAAACGTGGTATAGTGTTCCCGTGTTTAGGAGCCACCCTTGCTTTACCTAAGATAAATCACAGTTCTTGACGTTGGTCAGACACAGTTTTCATGTAAGCTACTGCGCTAATTGCTTTTTCGGAAGATTGTTGAAGAGTTTGAGTGCTGTATGTTCTTGGAATTTTAAGAGTTCAAGACGTTTTAAGTACCTGACCCAGGTTTCCCAGTCTTTAGTCTCTTTTATCAGGTTTCGCAAGAGCAGCTTGCCTTCGACAATCACTGGAGCAACGTAGCCGATGGGATCATAAAGGCTACTCACTGTAGAAAGCACACCACGACGCGTATGCGGTTTTACCTCTGAACAAACTGTGAATGTAAAGGAATCAGTTTGAAGATCCCAGTTGAGTCCAAGGGTGTTCTGTGTGGGTAATGTATCGGAACCTAAGTCTAAGTCTTTTAATTCCTTTGCTTAATCTTCTGTGTCAAAAGAACTTGCCACACTTTGGTCATTCGAAGAAAATTTGTGAAGTCGTAGATTCCCGTTCGAACTTAAGGCTTTCTGGGTCATTTGAAGTAGACTTGTGGCACTCTCCGCGGACGGAAGTGACGTTATACCATCATCCACATAGAAGTTAGAGCAGGCAAATTCCTCCATATCAATGCCAAAATCTTTCTCTGATTCTTCGGCGGTCTTCCGAAGTCCGTATGTTGCTACAGCGTACGGCCAAAAACGTGAATACACATTCTGTACTCGGTCAGATCTTTGTTGGGGTCGTTGTTTCGATACCATAAGAACCTGAGGAAGTTTCGATGATCGTTTCTCACCTTGAACAGTAAAACATCTGCTCGATCTCAGCCGTTATTGCGATGGCCTCCTTTCGAAAACGTATGAGAATGCCAAGCAGACTGTTGACCGTGTCAGGGCATTGTAACAACACGTTGTTTAGAGATATTCCGCCGTACTGTGCTGAGGCGTCAAATACTCCACATATTTGATTCGGTTTGTGAGGAATGTAAACTCCGAAGAGTGGTAGGTACCAGCACTTTTCTCCAGAAGACAATGCAGAAGCGACTTCGGCTTGATTATTGTCCAACACTTTCTGCATAAATGCGACAAAATGTTGTCTTTTTTGTCGGATTTTTCTTGAAACTAGGTTCTAAGGTCAGAGCTCGAGTAACACATTGTTGTCAATTGTTAGGTAGCCTTGACCTGGGGCTATTGAATGGCAGGGGTGCAACCCAATCGCAGTCTGAGTCTTTTTTACGAATTCCTTGTCCATTAATTTTATGAACTGCTTGTCTTCTATAACCAGACCGACTTTATTGTCTTCCGGGGTAACTTTGAAAATTGGGTCGATATCATTGACGAACGGTCATGAATTTTCTTTAACGTTAAAGTTGTTTTAGCAGGCTGGGAAAACAGAGGGGCGACCACTGGGAAGGAGGTAAGTTTTATTCACACAAACAAAATCTGGCTGATGTATTTTACCCAAACAAGTTTTGCCGACGATTACCCAACCAAGAGAAAGGCGTTGTCCGTAAGGTGAGTTACGTGGACTGATGCATTGTTCTAAAACATGATGGGCCTCGATAAGGTCACTTCCTATCAGTAGTAGTATAGGAGATTTGTCCAAGGGAGGAATACACTTGGTGATATCGTTGAGGTGGGAGTGATGACATGCGACTTCGGGAGTTGGAATTTCACTTGTGTTGCCAGGAATGTCGTTGCACTCGATGACTGTGGGAAGCTCAAGTTGAGTATGGTCTTCTAAATCTTGATTTATGAATACGTTAGCCGCTCTGCCTGACATGTTCACGATACCACCACAGGATGAGAGAGAGTACGTAACCATTCCTCCCTGTACGTTAAATAGTTCAAAGAAATCTGGTCTAGCAAGTGTCGTGTACTTGCTCTGGTCGTTGATGGTGGAATACATTTTCTGTGCCTTACTTGGTTCGTTTTTGGGGAAAACACGCACAAGGACAGTTTTGCTGCAAGATCTCCCCTTGAAAGAGTCCATATCACTACAAATTTGTGTACACTTTGATAACACCGGAACACCGTTTTGATCGTCTTTAACTCCCTCCCCGCCGTTCTCTTCGCGAGAACTGCCGGCACTGGGTTTCAAATAACGTGTTTTAGGATGCAAGGCTGAGGAATGGTTACTACTGGCACACACGTAACACAAAATTTTGTCTGTACAGTCTTTAGCCATATGTGATGTTTATGCACAACACCGGAAACAGATTTTGTTCTCCTTAAGAAATTTCTTTCGTTCGTCTGTTGGCTTAAAACGGAAACCTCTACATTGAATAAGGATATGTCGTGTTTGATGTACTGGGCACTTTGTAGATGAATTGTTGCGAGACTTTGTTTCTCTATCAATGTCTGTTTTACGATCAGTTATGGTTCCATTTGATCTGTTAGAACGGTTCAGTGGCGGCTTGTCGTTCTGTTGAGCTTGATATATGAAGCTAGAATCATTCCTCACCTGGCTGACGTCACGAATGAATTCAACGGAGTAGGAGAATGGAGCATAAGTGATACCATATTGTTTCTTGTAGTGAGATGCGCTATTTGTCCACCTCTCTTGTATGTTATAAGGCAGCTTGCTTACAAAGGGGGACGAATCAAAGTAAGACAGAAGAGACGTGAACTTAATGTCCTCCTTAGTAGCTTCGATTTCACTGAGAGTATCTACAAGATCGTACCACTTTTTCGTATCTTTGTTTGACAGTTTGGAAAAATTATTGAGTTTTGCCATCAGGGCCGCTTCAATCAGTTCTGGCGATCCGTAGCGTTCGTCCAGTCGTTCCCATATTCGACACAAACCACGTTGAGGGCTACTAATGCTTGCTGCACGCAGACCGTTGGCGTATCGTGATGACTCATGTCCGAGATATTTGACTAACAAATCCATTTCCTCCGACGGCGTGACTCGAAGCCCAGACATAATGGATGAAAAGCTAGCCTTCCATATGGTGTAAGATTCCGGGAGGTCGTTGTAGGCAAAAAGACGTGACAACAGTAGTTCTTTCTTGAGAAGAAAATGAGGGAAATCTGACACTGGATATGGGTCGTTAAAGACACGTGACGGTGTAAATGTCTTATTTGAGTTTCCTTTGGTATTGAATCGGGGACGATAATTCGTTGGACTGTTCGTTGTCTTGTTGGCCATTTGAAGTGGGTTGCGGGTTTGAATGTTCTGACACATACCTACTGGTGCGGTGGTCAGAGTTCTCGGCCGGCACAAATGTAAGTGGTCGATCGTGTTTAGAATGTGTCTGGCTAAAATCTTCGCAGACTGATTCTAGAGCTTCAATCTAAGCCTCTGCAATTGCGGCCTCTTTTTGAATCTTCAGTATGTCGAGTTCAGTTTCTAATTAATTTTTTTCTCTGATTGACTGAGCTGCGGAGAGTTGCTCCTTCTCTTGAAGAACAGCGTGTTTCCTTTATAGCTCAGCTTCCTTCAAGGCGAACGACCTTTGTTCTAGCTGCATGTGCCTTGGCGCGCTTTCTTGCCAACTCCGCTCTGTGATTGAATGTTCTGAACTAGCTTTTGTCACGTGACTACGTTGTGACTGGCAATCATTGGGAACTGAGCGATGAGACGAAAGTTTATCAGTTGTCTCTTAGGACGATCCGGGGTATCGTGGTGGTGACATCTGCAGGTTGCTTCACATTTCCTTAGCTGGTGACCATCTTTTTACTGTACTGCCTTTCTCCGCACAGAGCAGAGATGTCAGACAGTTAACCCTTGGACAAAAAGCTACAAATACAAAAGAAAACGTATTAAGTAATTGTGTTAAAACAAATTTGCAGTTAGAAATTAACGTAAATTCACATTTAACGGTTTACGTCAAACAATTTGGGTGTGAAACAGTAAGCTATACCGTTACATTGCATTATCTTGCTCCAGGGCAGAAAATAACCAAAATGCTACATTTTGTGAGAAAATGTAATAATAAAAATATGTCCGCCGCCAATGACGGACTACTGTTTGTAAATACTCGAGACGGACTAATTATGTATTAATACGCGAAAATGGCGGGCGGCGCCGGCTGGGATATTTGTTTAATTTCAAGAACAAAATATAGAGCATTAATAAAAAAAGTAACAAATTGACTTTCATGGAAGTAAATAAAATCCAGAGCAAGGAGGTACACGTGAAAGAAATACATATATGTCACAATTATAACAGTCGACGAAATCGGCTGTGTTTAAGATAATGGAGATGACATTCAGCGAGCTTATATTTCTTTGTCTTACAAATGTGTAACAGGAAAATTCAAAGAAATCTTCTCTCATTCACAAAAATACAAAGTTTAGAACATGATGCAAGCTAGGCAATTCGATTAACTTTAAAAAGAGAACTTACACGTGGGTAGCTGGAGGTTAAAACTTGAGAAATGAAAACAAAGACGTTGTGATGCGAGGCGACGTACGTCCTCGTGGTTCGACTGCCGGATGAAGTTGCCCTGGGAGAGAACACTAACAACGGCTCAGCTCAAGCGACAGCTGACAGACACTGAAACTGGGTGTCTCCACATGAACTAAAACAGTATAATATTGCTGTCAGCCAGTCACCCTTGCGGTGACAACAAACACCATACAGTTCTACTGAGACATCGAGAGTGACCTCCCCTACTGCCTGTCTTCTGTTGTGGAGACAAGAAAAGGTGTCTTATGTCTTGGCGGGGATTACGACGTGTTTATTTTAAATTTGTAAACAAATTTTGTGCAACTATATGCTTTAAAAGTATGTCTGTTAAATAAGTTAGATATGATTGTGCTTATCTTACCCTTTTTATCCATATTTTGAATAAGTTTGAGGGTATCTTTACAATTAGCTGACTATAACCAGCTGATCTGCTGATAACGTTGCTGAAACTGATCTGTCCGATGGTACATTCTGTCCGATTAGTGCCAGAAGTAACACTTATGATATTTAATCAATTTTAACGTTTTATAGGATGGAGAGTGACAGTGAAACACCCTTAGATAAATGGGACCACTACGAACGGGGATTCCGTTCGTAGCATTTTTAGAAATAAGTATGGCCCTTGCAAGTAAATCAGTGTAAATAAACACCTACCGTCTGTCGAGATTTATGTCCTTTTTTACTTTGAGCCCCAATATCGGCAGTCATCTCGTGTAATAAGGTATTAAATTCCAACAAAATTCGTCCAAATGAAAGGAGTAAGCTTTCAAAAGACGTAATTTTTACCCATAACCATCGAATACGTCACAGAACAATTTATAATTTATGCCCATCACTGATTGAATCTCCGCCTTGATGAGTCACATGATGCTGTCGACAAATGCAAACATATCGAAACTTTTAGTTATTTTTAGACTTTCTGATACTGAGTGTGGTTGTCATAGTCACGTGAATGTAAATAAACGCCCATTTGGTTCGGCGGGATTATCCCATTTTTATCACATCGCGTTACTTACAGGCTTTGACGAGAATTACAACACAACGTTTGTAGGGGCACTGTCTCACTGTTTCACTGTCACTCTCCGTCCTATATGTGGCGTAAAACACTAATCAATCAATCAATCAATCAATCAATCTCCGTCCTATAAAATATAAACAATTAATAAATATCATAGGAGAGTTACTTCTGTCACTACGGTACTGTCTGATTAGATCTGGTTCTAGTCCGAGTGATCTGACTTAGTTTTTCTGAAATTTTGATAATGCCTAACGGCGAAAAACCAAGGTCAGAGATCTACACATAAGGCTTTTTGGGGAGTCCAGCGCATACAGTTCTGTAAGTGCCCCATATTACAGACACAAAAGGTGTCTGAGTGAATGTCTGAGTTTGCATTTTGACGCGATAGAGTAAGATGTTGTCTGTATTTCACGATTTGAAGGCCAGCTGATTCGTAAGGTGCACATAAAATGGCTACGTCACTCACTAACTGCCCGGATTTAGGGGTGTATTTGTACATATTATTTATAATACTGACAGTATAAAAATTGTGTTAAGCAATCAGATATTTGTCCCAAAATTATGCATACAAAATTTGGTTTCAGTTGACAAAATAAAACACAGGTTATAAGCTAAATTCAGTTAAAATATAATAATGTGCGTAAATTTAGTCAGATGGCCTATATTTAGATCGGTCTACTTGCGTTTTCGATTAAATCTGACCAGTGACGTAACCGATGATTCTGGACTTATGGCAAGGGCATAGGCATTTAATGTGCAGTTGGCAATAGCGGTCCCTCTCCAAAATGACACCGACGATGTATCTACTTCTCTGGCTTTTAAATGTAGGGAAATTGGTTTGGAGTACGATATAAATTAAAGAAAAGAGATAAGAAAGCATTGAAGGTTTCAATTTTGTTTGGCGTGACACATTTTTATTGATTTTTACGGTGCCTGTTAAAAATGTATAAAAAGCCCGATGGGTAGAACTCTGACGTTAGTTTTTGCCCAACAGAAAAAAACAAAAAAAGTATCGTCTGAACTCCTTGGGACTAATCTGATTTATGTTATAGTCAGATATCGGACTAAGGCAGATAGGGCCTTCATACAGTGTCATACCTGGTAGCTAGTGACAGAAGTATCTCAAAATATACAAATCAATAGCATGTCCTAACTGAATACGTCTAGCCAAGATTTTTTTTATTTCATCAAACCAAACTGGTCGTAAATTCATATTGTTTCAGAAATGTCAAACTACACTAACAATTATTATTATTTTTGTAGATAATCCCCGAACTCTGAAAGAACAAACAATGGGGAAGTTGTCAAAGAAACCTGATGATACGGTAAAGACAAGTACAAACTACACAAAATACATACATGTGAACATGGTGTTAGTTAGGGGATAGATTCAGAGATCGGTATCGTTACAAGTCTACTGCGTTATCCATATATAACGATACAGAACAGTGCTGAATGAGAATGTGTAATTTTTAGTTTTGGCACTAATTTCAATTCTGTTTGGTAAATTGAACTTTCAGAGATTTTTTATGTATCAAAAATGCGCACCTCGCACATTAGTAACATGTAAAAGCTAATTTTATTTGTCAACGAGGGTAGCAAGATGGCGGCCAAATGCTAAAATCTCCCTCAATCACTCGACTTTTGTTTTGAATTTACTGCCGCACAGTAAGTTTTTTACAATGAGAAGTTACTTCAAATATTTTGATAAAAACTCCACTAAGAATTGGAGAAAATGCATGATAAGTATTGAATAAGACTGTAAGTTTCAAATATGTGCTCCACATTGCCCTGTACGATGCAGGAATTACAATGTTTTAGCATGGCACAGTTCTGTAGCTAGCCAGCGGGTTGTCTTGAAATCTTTTAGACGTCTAATTAATTTTAATGAGACACCCTGAAATTGGGCAAATTAACATGGGAGTGATAGGAGTTTGAAAAAGTGGATGTGAATTTCTAGCAAGCACTATGCATTTAAATCATATTGATCTTGAAAGTTAATGATACATTATAATTCTTGTGTTAAAATATTCACTTTTAAAGTATTTATTGTCAAGTTTAGTTTAAAACATGTTCACAGAATAAAATGAAAACTTGAAAAAACCTAGTCAAATATTAGTACTATGGAATGGTAGTTCACTCATGTAAGAGTCTATTTCCTACTAACATCCCACTGGGAAGGTTTAATTTGGCATACATTCTGTAAATATTTTGGGCTCACTGAAAAATACAAGATTTGAATGTTTGTGGTAATATATGAACCATGTGGTAGTACCAAATGTTAAAAACCCTAATGTAGAATATTACACCAATTAAACAGTAAAGCTAATTAGTCTGAAGAAAACCCTAGTGTAGAATATTACACCAATTAA
>JAVFBZ010182265.1:0-11955 GCA_032466195.1 Katharina tunicata
AAAATTTCTGGCAGAATTTTAAGTTTTTTTGTAGCTTTTAAACTACCTTTACCTTCAAATCTGGGGGTAGAATTAACCGAATACCTCTAACTTTTACTTTTTGTTGAAAATATATATAATTCATGTGATTCTGCGAAAACCCATAATACAGAAATATATTTGGGTGAGTATGTGACTTTAAAGTTATAATACCAGGCATTTTGAATATATATCTAATTCGATTTGTTTTTGTTGCCTCCAACATTTCGTCCTTTTACACCAGTGTGTAATTTTATTTTTATTTTGTTGACGTTATTAAATAAAGTCAGGTTTTTTCGCCCACCCATATCAAGGCGGTGACATGTAATGCATTCCAGAGGAAAGACTGTCCGTGTTATTTAATTTAAAGGTCGGGACTTACGCCAAATAACAAAGATAAAGTTCATAACCGAATGCTCTCAGTCTGCTAGATATCCCTTTTGAATAGATTCTCAAATATTTCGCTATTGTTTGGTTACAGGGTCAAGTGTGATATTTGTTATTTACGGGTTAATTACGCCAACATAATTTGATGGGGTGAAAGTTAAAATACAAATCAACAAAAGGAAGACATCAAGGAAGAGGAAACAACCTTATATAATACGAATACAAAATCGCTTTCCCGAAAACAATATACCCTCAGAAGGTATATTGTTTTCGGGAAACCGATTTTATGAGAAGTTCTCGTATACTTTTGAAGCTATGCTTGAAAAAATATGTTCGTCTCAATGGTGCATGTTTTCGTTATATACAAGCATAATTATTGTATTCGTGTTATAGGAAAAGTGGAATCTATATGTTAAGTATATATATATTATTCCATCAAGTTGGTTGAATTGTGTTATACGCGGCTATAGTTACGGTTGTTTTACTCACATGACCGTATATGCCAGCCGTATGGGTGAAGAAACCACTGCTAACGACAATGGACAAGACACTATATGTGCAGGACACACAACAAATCGAGTTCCAAAAACAGACGTGGTATACGGTATCCCTAAAACATCTGTTCTAAAACTAAACTTGATAAGTTTTTCGCCTTAATACACGTGTCGCGTACGTAAGCATAGAAAACAGAAGTGTTTTCGAAATATTACCTCCATCGAGAAACGGTGGAATAAAAGAACAGTCATATATAATGCTAGGAAAAATCATTTGTTTGGTATCATTTTTATGCTGTTAAATCTATCTATTGCATGAACAATTTTACAAAAACGGTTTTGTTTGAATTTTGTTTTATTCATTGACAATCATGTCTCATGCTTTTGTGGAAAACCTGCATGGGGCTATTTAAAAATATAAAAAAAAGGGGTAAAAAAAAAAGCGCGTACTAACAGGATAAGTTAATGAAAGATGGCCAAACAACAGTGCTTGTTGAAGCTATTATTGATGATAAACCAACGCGGAAAAGTCAACATTGAACATAAATATTAAGATATCAGCCAAAGCGTCACATGTTGTGATAATACAGAGCCAGAACATCCTGTATATATAGTTTTGCTGTTATCGCGGATTGTTTTGTGTTTTGCTAAAGGTTATACAAGGAACAAGTCACAACTAAAGCCGAACTTTAACATACTTAAGTTTTTATCATATACCATATTGTACCAAGTAACATGCCTCGGTTTATATTATATACCAGCATTATACCAAGCTAATCCTATAGCTATAGGTAGGTCTATATTTGTCCTGTAGCAAAACTTTAGCTTTGCCCTAGTTTAAAAACCCTTGTTCATGACCTACTGTTCACCATATGCTATATAGTGTACAGCTAGGCCTGTATCATGTTCGCTTGTATTATTTCGAATGCAGTTTAGTCGAACTCGAGCGAGACTCAGTCAGAACAACTTTGCGTTAAAACACTTCAGCTGCCCGGCCACGATGCTATTTATGTCGGGCCAAATGCTCAGCCTTCAACAAGAAATGCGCCAAGTGATTGATGGCGTTTTTAAAAATTTTGTCTTCTGTATTGTTCTTACATCAACTAGTGTGAAAACTCGTTTAAGATTTAGATTTGTAACAGTTTCAGACATTGGTTAGCTTTTGGACCATGGCATTACACTCTTCCAGTGTTGTGGCCGTTATTGTTATTTTTCATTTCTTTTTTAGATATCTTAACATCGGGAACAGGGATACGTTTGGACTAAACTTCTATCCATTGTGTTTAATATTTTAGATACTGTCCGAAATTTAGTTGCAGGATTTCAGAACTGATCGTTTCTATTATGCAAACATATTTTTAAAGAAATTTCAACAATTATTCAGAAACAATGAATTACAGGTATACGACTTCTGAATGAAGGCATTTGGTACAACGACACTCCAGAATCAGAATATAATCAATTATGCAGTCCACCCACTTCGTTAAGAAATCGATATAATCAGGGTCTTTAATTCGATGGATACCAGCTGGCTTTTTGTGTGTTTGAAACATGAATTAAATATTGATTGGTGAACACAGCTGATGTTGTATCGTCTACTTAGATGTACTGGGTACAAGGGTTATGAAAAAGACGGTTTGAAACATGAAATTTGCCGGTGGGTTGCAAAAGCTGGCGAGTTGTATAGTATTCTGGTGATAGTCGAGCTGGCAAGCGGGTCTTGTGATCCTGGTGCCGATCGAGCTGGCTAGCGAGTCAAAAGCTCGACTCGCACCAGGGCACGACGTTTGGGTCTTGTCCCTGGTGGTGGTAGAGCTAAGTGAAACCTGATTTGTTTATTGGATCTTTGGCTGTTAAGTCCACACTTTTTTGGTACCATGTTGAGCAACTTTGAATTATCTTGTTTCGTGGCAATGTTACTGACGATTTCTAACGTGTGACAGTGACTTCATCGAGTGGTGGGGCACCCTGTCTTGTAATAATGAATAAATTGCAAGCAACCATAACCAAACCGTTATATAACCAACCATAACCACACCAGTACGGCTTAAAACTCAAGCAAACGAACCAAATTGAATGGAAAATGACAAGATGTAAATGCATATGTTACGCCCGGCCTTCTATACTTGACACGACAATAAAGAACTGATAATTTCTCCGCCAGTTAAAACAAGCTAAAGTACACACAAATCTGTTGGGACAAACCGAAATGTTGACTGGCCTGCACTCGCGTTTAGTATGGTCCGATCAACGTACGGTAGATCGATAGTCTGCAGGATTCGTTATCGGTGGTATAAGCTCTGTTCGAACGAGATCGATGAATCAAATAACCAATCAATAATAAATCAATCAATACATCAATAAACCTAGCATCCAGCCAACCAAATGACTAACACACCACGCATTTCACCAATCAATCAAATCAGCACAATACTGAATCAAAATATAAATCAATCGATCTATAGGCAAAACAGTCCATGCTTGTAGAACCCCACGATGATAATAGGATGCCACCAAGGGAAACTCTGCCTATTTGAGATACATTCTATAGCTGCCAAATCCTGATGTGACGCGTTGAATTGGTCCCATTATTGTTTAAATGTTCGTTTTATATGGGGTTTACGCCGTACTTGAGGTTATTTCACTCATATAACGGCGTGCCAACCATCGGCGGAGGAAACCCCTTAAAAGACGCTGGCGACACCGAAGACACCATAGTACATTTGCAGGACGGAAAATGGGACATAACAACAAATCGGCTTCTTGGTGCGCATTAGCTGAGAGAGCACCAGGGCACAAGAGGGTCATTTCCAACCATCCGCAAATTACGCTCTTAAAACGCATAGTTAATATATTAAGGAATAAATTAAAAGACACGAATGAAGAGCCTTACAACAAAGATAGTTATTTAACCTTCGCTCCATACGTATTACGTTACACTGTTTCTTGAAGTCTTGCGTTTGTACAATGGATAAACACAGGGGAAGACTGTCTCGTATTACACCGCTTGATCTTCGTTGTCTTTGCCATTGTAACTCTAGAACCAAGAGTCGTCCCAAAGGAGTAAACAGAACAGAAATTTATTTAAATGCAAGGTTTTGGTGCCCGCTTGAATCCCTTAATCTATAGTACAATGTACGGAAGAAAATAAGAGCAACAGTTTCTTTTCTTTGTAACCTGAAATAAATGACATTCAAACGTTAGCGTGTTTTTAAAGTAAGCATGGAAGTAAACAAAAAAAAAAGGATGAAGAAATAATTTTCGAGCTCCACGATTTGAATTCATTGTTCAATGCAGTGCCCGAGGTTATTTCATTTATATGACGGCTGTGCATTCCAGGAGTAATTGCCCATATACACGCAACCGTTAATGTGAAGTGTTCCGTTCGGCTGTTAAAATTATACTCTAATGCTAAGGAAAGACATCACCGACTATGCTTGGGATATAAGTAGGCTACCGCCCTTAGCCAGAGACTTCAAACTGCAAATACATAAAATCATCACGATTGCGTGTACATGCATTTTTTTGGTTTGAATATGACAATTTGTAATAAAGGGAAAAGAACCTATATTAATGAAACTTGCAACCATTTCAACTCCACTTTCAGCTCCATTTCAAGGGATTCAGACTCGAATGGGAATGCACACTTAAGCTATCTGGCTTTATTGACAGTCGATCGCAATTAAGGAAGCTACCCGAGACTTCCTAGTTACAAGCCAGAATACTTTGAAATAGCTTGTACTATTTACACCAAACCTGAACAGGTTGTCAAAATTTAAACCGCTTTCGTGAAATGGATTTTTGATTATGCCGACTATACAGTGCCCCTCACTCCATAGGGCCGGATTAGGGCCCATATAGACCCTAAGCACTTAAAAGATTGTTGTGGCCCCCATATAAATGTAATTCAAAATATAAACAATAATAAACCATAAAATAAATTTTTGTTTTTCAAAATGAAACAAAACAGTAAGATGGAAAACAATTTTTATTTTTGTATACTTCCACTTTATTTATATTCGAAAAGTCTTTGATCAGAACCTCAATATTAATATTATTTACCACTTCTGTGGCGCCCACCTTCCCTTGATGCCCTAAGCACGTGCTTATTTTGCTTTATGAATAATCCAGCCCTAAGTGTCCTACATTATGGCAAGTACAACAACAATTTTACCAAAATATGATCTTACAAACCCTGAAGTGTATGAGGTTAATCTAATAGTATTGTTCTTCTGTCAAAGCTGTCTAAATTGGTATCTGTTATATTGTCAAAAACCATCATCTAATGTACATGTTTTCAGTTGCTCATATGCCTTGTCTAAAGGCCTGAGCGTAAATAAACAATCAATCAATCAATCAATCAATCAATCAACAGGAGGACGTTACAGTAACAGATTGGTACATATTTTATTAAAACCCATTTCTACTTTTCTTTGCAGATTGAGGCCTTGGTTCGCAACTTGAAGCTCTCCACACAGACGTATAAACGTATTATGCATCTGTTGAATGAAGAAATGAACAATGGACTCCGGAAGAGCACGAACCATGTCGCCGATATCAAAATGTTTCCCACGTTCGTCCGTGCATTGCCGGACGGATCAGGTAAGAAGAACCCGTCTCCGTTTTAGAAGAAACTTAGTGTATCAGGCCCTGTGCCAATTGGGATTAGTTTGTGATCCTGGGGCCCGTTTCACAAAGCGATCTTAGGCTACGTTCAACGTAAATACCATAGCGACCGGTATTGGAGGTATTGTGTTGTCATGGTAGTTACGTTCAACGTAAGCTAAGACCGTTTTGTGAAACGGACCCCAGGAACGAAAGCCTCTTGCTCACAAACCGATGTATAAGTTCAACAAAGTTTGAAACTGGTACACTGGTAGTCAATATTGCTGGCGATTTTATCGACTGCGAGGGTCGTGGGTTTTCTCCTCGGTCAGGTTACAGGCAATGGAAGCCCTATTAAATCTCTCTTCCGTTAGTGCCTAGAGTATCTTTTCTACGATTTAATAATTAAAAAAAACAAATTATAGGACGGATTTATTTATATCTCCGTCCTATAGATGTAAAAAAATATATTAAAAATTGTAGGAGAGATACTTTTGGCACTATTTGGTCTCTCCACATGATCGAAAGATTTATTTATAGAAAGAAGAGTAGGAGTGCCTGTGTACAGGTCTTTATCTGAAAACTTGTTGAAAATTCTATCGTTTCTAATTGTGAGACAAATTGTTTGGAAAAGGGCCCAAAATAACTGCAAAGGTATGAAAACCGCAGTCCAGAAAGATTTACGACAACGTTGAACACAATGGTTCATAAAAGTCCCCACACCCCTGAGGTTATATCATGTCATATTTATTGTTCACTCGCAACTGTGACTTGTAATCACGAGCAGGTACTTGACTTGTGGCAGTTTTATTATTTCAAAATATCATTGCTTGCAGGTCATTTAGGCCAACATTCTTCAAATGTTTTCAATGTGGAAAATATGCACGAGAGGTAGAGCCTTTCCCCATATATATTTTCTAAAAAGTGACATTATGCCTTTTTGAAAGTCAACAATTCAAATTGGTTTCATGGAATTCAATCCTAGATTTTTGACCTTCAAATGCATAATCGCTGTAGTTTTAACAGTACAAAATTTTGTATATTTTTTTCTATTTTGACAGTAATTTTGTACATTTATTACAGAAAAGGGCCAGTTTCTGGCACTGGATTTAGGAGGTACAAATTTCCGTGTACTGCTGGTGAAGTTAGAGGGACATGATGTAGATATTGAAAGCAAAACATACCTCATACCTCAGAGAATCATGCTGGGCACTGGCACTCAAGTAATTTTTTTTCATCATTTGTTTGTTTGTGTTCTCTTATTTTTGCATCGGCAATGACTGAAAGCTTTTAGAATCTAGGTGAAAAAGAATGGGCTGTCTAAATCTTTTGTTGAAAGTCCTTGTAAATTTTTCTCTGATATAAAAAGTTTGAGAACAGCGTTAGGGTTTTGTCTAAAAATCATCTACCATGCCAACGTTGTTTGTCTTTTCACTTTTGTTTTTTTTTTACTGATGTACATTTCACCAATGCTGTACATAAAATCGAGATGCGCTTTTTGTTGTTTATGAAAAAGGTGTTGATTATCGCGTAAATCTTTAACACCCCTGTCAAATTCTCATTTTTCAGTTATTTGACCATATAGCAGATTGTATTGGTCGGTTTGTCAAAGAACACAATTTGGGTGGACAAATCCCATTGGGTTTTACATTCTCATTCCCCTGTAAACAAGAGGGTTTAGCCAAAGCTCGACTTTCAAAATGGACAAAAGGTTTCCGCTGTGAGGGGGTGGTTGGCGAGGATATCTGTCAACTGCTTCATGAAGCTATAAAAAGAAGAACGGTTAGTATGATCTATTGGTGTTTTGACATGAAAATGGTGAATGGATTTTACATTTAGCATAAATAATCTTACTCAAATGGTGTCGGAGTTCTAAAATCAATGCAAACTTTAAAACTAATATTAAGAGAAAAAGAGATACATTTCTATAAATTTTAAATAAGATTTAAATTATAATAATTATAATATTTTATTTCAGACTTTTTATATCTTTATAAATTATATCTTTATTATCCTTTAAAAAACATTTCTTATTTTAATACGGTATATCGCACATTCTCAAAGTTGATATTTTCTGAAAGCTTATACTTTGAGCCATACAAGAAAAATATAGAAAACCCGGTTTAATCCATTTCAGTCGATTTTGGGCCAAAATTCTGCAGTATGGTACCTATAATGGGAATGCTGTGCTATTTCAGTTTAAATTGATAATCATGGTTTTATATCAATGAAAACTTGTATTATTGTAGCATGCATCAGGTATTATTGTATATTGTATTATTGTATCTTGTATTATTGTATCTTGTTTTTGTTGTATCTTGTATAATTGTATCTTGTTTATTTGTTTGCAGACAGTAGAAATCGAGGTGGTGGCAATAGTGAACGATGCCGTGGGAGCTCTTATGTCAGCAGCACATAGTGATAGAAACTGTCTGGTCGGGTTGATTCTAGGTGAGACAGAACTCTTTCTCTTAACAGTTTTAAAATCCTGTATTTCCACTGAACATTAACATAATACACAAATAGTGTAATTCCGAAAAACGGTAACTTCATTTTGACTCAATATTTCAGCATTTAGCCATCATCAGGACATAGTGACAAATGGGCAAGACTTCTTTGTAACTATCTCCTGATGATGGTACAATAAACGTTCAGTCAATATGAAGTTATCGTCTTTAGGAATTACATTTTCCCTTATGCTCGACAAATTCGACCCCCTTTACAAATTTAAAAACTACATTTTATGCAGAGGGTAAAAAGTGTAGACATGCAATGTTGAAATTTTTATGAAGTTCCGACTTCAAATTACCAGACAATGTAAGTTTTAGTTCCAAATTCACACTTAAACATTCAAATTCGATAAATTACTTAAAGTTTGTGCCCTTAGAGGCCGAATTTGTTGAGGATTTAGGGTATTTGTGCATTATGTACCAGTTTTTTTTTATAATTTTGAAATAACTCTTAGTTTTGGATAAACCTAACAGCAGATGTTAGTTCACAGGCCTATATGTGGCAATAACAGTCACCTTCACCTTCAATATCATTTAGATTTCTTTATATTCACACATTTTAATTTTTTTTAAATTTAATACTAAACAGATTGTTTACAAACAACAGTTGCCTTCAAAGACCGTTGTCTTCAAATGAATAAAAGTTGTCTTCAAATAACAGTTGTATTTAATGGTTAAGAGCTGTATTCTTGGTCAATGACTTCATCAGCAATGTTTTGTTCTAAAGTTATTTATAAAGTGGAAATTTAAAAATCTAGAAGACACAACTCACAAACAAAACCAATCGACCTGTAGGACATATAAAAGTAGCATAGTCAACATAGGCTTATATAGAAAACAAAGGAAAGAAGATCGATGGAAATGGCAAAACACATTAAAATGTTTTGAAGCATCTGATTAAATCGATGAAATTTGTTTGGACTTGGTGGCTTGGCGTTGTCTGATGCAATAGTAACTTGAGCTCAATAATTTATATTTACAGAAATAGAATAGTCTTGAGGTGTATTTGTATAAGTCCTAGTTCCCATGCTGTCATTACGTGTTATGATACTTGAAAGAACATCTTTATAGTCTTATTTCATCCGTTATCTGTTTGTGTCACCATAGCCTGAAGACCTTTCAAGCTCTGTTATTAAAAGTACAGACAAATTTGTCCCGAGTCAGGTTTTATTTGACCAGCCTACAAATTAAAGACGTCAAGAACGGTGTATAAATAACCTTATATTTTGTTTGATTTATTTTAGACATAAATAAATATTCAATTTTTAATAATTTTTTTAACATTGATGACCGATAAAATCATGTTTTATTTATTCTGAACACAAATTACATTTACAGCTCCCTGATTTTTCTTTAAAAGCAATTTTCATTTCAAAATTGAGTTTATTTTTTTATTTGAATTCTAAGGGTACTTACAGGATGGTCTGATGCAATGTTTTGTCTTAGTAAACATTCACCATTGATTTTCATGTTGGGTTCTCAGTGCTCTAAATTATGGAAGACCCGCTAAGAAATATTCTTGTAGTTTTTATTTGATTAGAGTAGAAGAGATATAATTCTTTAGAAAATGATAAATTATTTATGGATTTGTATTACCGATAGTTTAGATAAATTTAGATATTTCATGCTAATTATTTAATGTTTTTAATGAGATGACAAGAGAACACATACTAACAAATATTTTTAAAATCATAATAAATTTTTTCTTACCTTTGAATAGAAAGTATTTTTTGAAAATCTTTCTTGATAAAATCAATCTATTTGAGTGCTCACTCATTCCTTTGATCAATCAATCACTCAATCAGTTGATCAATTAATCCATGAACCAATCAGTCGATCAATCACACACCCACTCACTCACCCAATCAATCAATATCAATCTATAAATCATTCTAAAAGATAAAAAATATTCTTTTTAATTTTAGTTATCAAATTTAAAAAAACAAGAGAAGCATGACTAACAAAATTTCATACAGAACTAGAATAGAAGAAAAAAAATCCGAAGGTGGTACTTCAATTTAAAATTTGAAAATGTTCTCACATCCATCTGGTAGGCTACTGTGTTAACCAGAATAACTAAACTTAGAATTATGTTTTATTTAAAAAATGTGAGTTTTTTTTAAATATATATTTGACAGGCACTGGTTGCAATGCTTGTTATATGGAGAGCTTAGAAAATGTAGGAGTGTGGGACGGGGATTCTCATGGGCCAGAGCAGGTAGGTTCGTTCATTGTAAAAAATAACTTTGCTTTCCTATTTAAGTTAGACCCGTGGCAAGCCAAAGGCCAGAAGGAAAATTTAGTTGTTCTTTGTGTTTTTGATATTCAGTATTAAAAACATTTGTTTTATCCTGTCACATTAGTCTTAGGATGTTTTTTATCACTACAGAATGATGTTAATAATTCAAGCAGTTTTCAAATTAACATCATTACCTAATCACCTGTGTTAGTATTAAAGCCTACCTGTAATTAATCAACAATCGTGTTGTAATTAAGACACCTAATTATCTGTTTCAGGTGATAATTAACACAGAATGGGGAGCGTTTGGTGATAATGGGTGTTTAGATTTTGTAAGGACAGAGTATGATAGGGAACTGGATACTTACTCAATTAACCCTGGAAAACAACTGTAAGCTATATTTCATTTATCATCATACATGTTAATTAATAGATTTAAATTCAAATCTTTTATTTTTAAATCTTTTTGTAAATATAAAGGGATGGTTGTTGGCAGGCGTTTTCTGTGCCCTGGTGCTCTTTTAGCTAGGTGGATATCAGGATGCCAATTTGTTAGGTGCCCATTTTTTCCTGTGGCGTCTTGCCAGATTCTTCGGGTGGTTTAACCTGTTTGGATGGCATGCCATCATACAAGTGAAAAAACATGAAGAACTGCGTAATACCGCAATCAAGCAAACAATAAATTCAAATTTATTATTTCTCAATCTTTTTTGTTTGTTTTATTAAATTGGATAACATAACTCTGAGGCTAATTATGCAAATTACTAAAGAGCCCTTAATAATATAAACGATTAAACAAAATGTATTTCAACACACATTTATCAACCTTCTATCAAACATCAAAATGTTAAAAAAAAAAAAAAAAAAAAAAAATTTGTTATAAGTTGTGTTTTTAGAGGCTTTTATAAGTTGAAACACTTAGCAACACATGACTTTATGGATTAGAACTCCTGCTCCAATCTTCTTACTGCTTCTATTGTAACATCACACACTAAATGCTTCAGAACAATGTCAGAATAGATATCTAACAATGCACCGATAATTACCCAGAATTTGTAATCCATAAAGCGATGTGTTACATGTATGTCTATTTTTGTATATTTTTTTTATTGATAGTCATATTATATTTTTGTGTGTAACTATACTTTTGTCTGCTTACATTTTGTTTACTGTATGCCATATGTTTTTTTATTGCTTAAGCAAATATTGTGAAATTTATGGGTTTGTGATGAGTATTTACGTAGCAGTTATATACTGACAGCCTAAAACTAGGTTGATTGATTAAAACAGCTCTGACTATTATCTGTCACTGTTTTAGAAAAACAAATACGGTGGTGTTACAAAACGCTGATATCTGGTGCGTCCAAACCTCGGAAAAGACAACAACCCATGTCACCAAATTACTTTCAATTAACATTTTTTTTTTCACACCTCAATGTCGTCTTAAAAGCAATAGATTGAGGACTGTTTTGACAGTTAGGAACATTTTTTGGCCTGTAAATAGGAAGTCAGAACACTTTATTACTCTCTCTACAGATCATTGAGATTTAATCCTCTGTATTGTTTAATTTTTTGAAGACTTTCATGTGTTGATGACTTGATTTATGAGTTTCATATTTTTTTTTTGTTAAGTTGGTCTGGAAACTGTGTCCCATATAACTACTCATCTTGTTCTTCTTAGGGGGGGGGGGGGGGGGGGGGG
>JAVFBZ010182276.1:0-15264 GCA_032466195.1 Katharina tunicata
GCAAAAAAATAACGCCAAAATTTATCAGTTAAAGCTAAAAATGTGTGGATAAGTTAATTATGTTTTAGTTTTGCCTCTGTGCCTTATCCACAGTTACCAAAATTGCCTTGGTGCCCCATGCTTTTGCCTCTGTGCCCTTGAAGGTAAGTAGCACCCAAAGGCAAAGTTGCTTTGGTGCCCTGAAACCTTATGTCAAGGCCTGCAAAATGTTAGCAATATGTCATGTGGGAAAAGCTCATAGTTTATGGGTAAAACTTACATGTTGTTGAACTGATCACTACAACTAGTGTAGCACGAAAAGTCCAACATACATTTTACTTACAGTAGTTTAGTTGAAGTGGCTTTCAGTGGACATCGAGTAACCCTACCACAAATGTAAAAGCAGTTTTATTAACATTTTCGTATAATCTACAATTTGACTCTGGCTTTTTTGTTTCCTTCCCCTTTAAATTAATCTTTGCATAGTCAGTACTGTGCATATGGTAGTAGATAGGCTTCCAGCCAACAGAATTACGAATTTTAGACATATTCATACACCTCTCATGATCTAGCTTAGTGATGACACCAAATGACAAGAATCTAATCAAGGTTTAGCTGATTTCTGAAAACATAGCTCGTGCTTTTTCAAATAATTTCATTGTGTCTGGAATTTGTTGATTGTAAAAGAGCTGGAAAAAAGCAAATGCTGATATTGTTGTTATCTCCCTTTGATGTCCGGAATAGAGCACTCTAGATTCTATGATTATACAATTGTTAGAGGAAGTTGTTTCTACATTAGTCGGAGCAAAGGATATACCTGATGATGATTTGATAATAAATCAAGGAGCTTTATTGGCTAATGAATTGCAGTTAATGAAATAATAGCTTTTGATTGGGTAATAACGCAGTTGTACCACAATCTCCTTATTTTATCTCCGTTTAAAGGTACATGTACATAGATTTCCTAATAATTTGCTTGAGACGTATTAGCGCTTGTATCTTTGTTGCTTGGATGTTTGTACTAGGCAGAAAGGACTTTATATAACAGAAGCCTCTGTACAAGTGTAGTGATATATGCATAAGCAATAATAAATAAATAAATAAATAAATAAAACAGCAGATGAGTGAAATAACCTTAAGTATAGAGTAAAACCCCAATCAAACTTATTTCTACATTAATTGAAATTTAATAACCTTGACATTTGGAGTTTCTACATTAATTGAAATTAAATAACCTTGACATTTGGACAAAGTAAAGTACCAGTCACCGAGAAATACTCTTATCAAATTGAAAACAAAATATTTCACATACTGAATTTATTTTTTTTCAAATAACATTACCAAATAATGCTTTCGAGAATTTAAAAGTATAAAAATATATGAATGTTTGTCAAAGTTTTAGATAATTGTTTCACTGTTGAATTTGTTCTTGCAAAAGTTTGTTCTAATAATTAGGAAGTTTATGACAAAATCTACTCGGGTATTGATTTTTGGTGGAAGAATAGTTCAATAAATTGGCCAATTCTGAGCTAGTCAGTTTGTTTTGGATGTTCATTGTTATTTCAAGATTGTATTCCACAAACAACTAGATGAAATCCTGGACATGTTTTGTGGAGAATGAGATGTTCAGAATCTGGAATAATGTTACAGGTATCACTGAAAGAAACGAAATACAGTAGTTTAGCTAAAGTTGTGTAATGGTTTATAGGTAAGAAAGACAAATAATACTGTCAGCTAATAAGGACTTGGAGGCTATACAGTGGCTTGTAGGATTTCTAATGGCCTAGATCTACAATGTAAAATATATATAAACAATATAGTAGTCTAGTTTATGTTTTCACCTGATTGTTAATTGTTCTGCAATTATTTAAATACTTCATACAAATTGTTTCTACTAAAAAAATGTGTGGAGTGATATGTACATGAACATTTGTGTTACTCCAGAGTTTAATAAACTCATAGTTTGGTCCCTGGGCAATGCTGTCTATGTATGAGTCATTTAATTGGTATATTTTAAGTTTATAGTAGAATTAAAATACGAGCCATGTTTTTAGTCTTAAAAAAATACATATTGGAAAAGTAGCATATAGTACACTGACCTATGTATAACAGGAGACAAGCTTTTGTAATCAGGTCTGCTTGTTTAGGTCTCAGACCAGGTCTGCTTCTCCAGGACTCAGATCAGGTCGGCTTATTCAGGTCTCGGGTCAGGTCTGCTTCTGCAGGTATCAGGTCAGGTCTGCTTCTTCGGGTCTCTGGTCAGGTCTGCTTCTTCAGGTCTCGGGTCAGGTCTGCTTCTGCAGGTTTCGGGTCAGGTCTGCTTCTGCAGGTCTCGGGTCAGGTCTGCTTCTTCAGGTCTCAGGTCAGGTCTGCTTCTCCAGGTCTCGGGTCAAGAAGCAGAGCTGACTGCGAAAGTTTGTCTCCTGTTATCAAGTTAGCCTACTAAGTGCTACTTTTCCAATTTGTTTTATATTTGAAGTCGAATTTGAAATTTTGAGAGGGAAAAAATTATGTTTAGATGTTCTTTTGTAAATAATAATAATATTTGTTGTGTTGTTCTCCAGGTTGCCCAGCTGTCAAAGTTCGAAGAGAAGAGTGGTTTAGGAATCAGTTTAGAAGGAACAGTTGATGTAGAAAATGGTGTGGAGGTCAGGCCCCATCATTATATCCGTTCCATCCTCCCCCAGGGGCCGGTGGGGCTCAATGGCAGACTGCAAAGTGGAGATGAACTATTAGAGGTAAAGTGGATTTCTTACACTACAGAGCCGATAATTCCACTCCAAGGCAGTTGATTATTGTGTTCAACAGTAAATAAGTCATAGAGAGATGACATCACATTTTTCACATCGCCTGGGTGTCATTCTATGACGTTACATGGTACACAATGTGTAACCATAATATATAGATTTTTACATTCAAAATCTTTATAAAGACAACCAAGCTGAGATAAACAACTCTTTCTTCTTATGTAGCACAACGTACACTTCATTGCATTAACATTTACGATTGCGTTTAAAGTTATACATTTTCCACTATATCAGTATCATTGCCTTCGTTATCTTTATATTGACACCATGAAATAATGCATATGCTTTCCCATATGATTGAGTTTGAGGGCTCAGTTCAAACTCAAACTTTCTTTTAGCCCTCTGGTAAAGGGCAGTATGGTTTGAGCTTACATTCATACTGCCATACATGCACTTAGCACTGGAGGAACTTTTCAACCTTTTTTTTTTTTTTCTTTCCAATGGAGCTAATACTGAAGTGGCTTCACATTATTTGGTTGTGTTACTGTCACTGCTTGCTCTTGGGCTCGACATGAAACACCAATCAATCAATCAATCAATCAATCAATCAAACTCTCTTATGTACTCACTCACAAAAGAATAGATAAGAATGTAAAAAATCCCTTTAATTACTGAAATTTATTGTAAGTTGTAAAATATTCTGGCATACCAATTGTAATGAGGCTTTCATCGTAAGCTTTCAATGAAATACTAATCATAAAATAAAAAACAAAGATTGTGACAATTTCCAAAGTAAAATCTAGCATATTCAGGCTAAACATTTCAATAAGTGTCTTCAATGATCTTCCTTTACAGGTGAACGGAAAACGTTTGTTGGGGTTGAACCACGTGGAAGTCGTCAGTATTCTAAAGGACTTACCACAACATGTCCGCATTGTCTGCGCAAGGAGGAAAAAACCTGCCTCAGAAAACTATGCACAAAATAAAGACGATCAATTCTTTGCCTCGTCCTTTTATACAGGGGTGCAAGCAAGCTCAGCGCCTATGTTTGATAGGCTTGTTAAATCAAAATCAGAAATGGCGCTGTCTTCCCCTGATCACACTGCTGTTCAAAACTCCTTAAATAAAATGAAATCGCGTTCCCTGGAGCCTTTAACAGGCCTGGCAATGTGGAGCAGTGAACCTGTGGTTATAGAACTAACAAAAGCTGAGAAAGGCTTAGGATTCAGTATATTAGATTATCAGGTAAGAAAATACACACCTGTATTCTTCTTTTAGAAGGCATGTAGGAGCTGGGTCAGTCAAATAAGAATAACATATTTAAATGGATTACAACAAATCAATATTTCATGTGAAATGTGTTAGTCATATGTCACTTGTAACTACATGTAGGTGATAAACAATTTACAGGATCAGCTCCCCAAAATAAATGGTTTCAGCCCAAATTTTAGTCTACAGATTTTATGAGCCATCTTTGACTTCCTTGTATAGTTGTGATGAACTGTTTAAGTAAAATGGGCACCAGGTTTTTGTCAAAATTGTACTAGCCACTTGCTACTTTCTTAATCCATTACGACTCTACTTTAGTCTTTGGCTAAGGGACTAATAGGGAGAGCAGGCCCTGAATTTATGTTCTCAATATATATTTTTTGTATAAATGTAGAGAAAGAAAATTTTGCTTGCCTCCGCCGATATGTAGTCCACCAAACAATTTAATTGGAATCCAAGAGATAGTAAAATTGAGTAGAATTTTATATCTAATTATATGTATCACCTTTATCACTAGCTAGGCACGTTAACATTATGTAAACATTTCGAAAAGCGTCAGCAGATCTCTGGGGAGAATAAAGGTAAAACTATGTCTTTAGTAAAGTTCAACGTCTAACTGGTAATCCTAGAGTATTTGAGATGAATTTTGTGAGATGAAATAGCGATTTTACTACATTTGTTTTCGTCTCCTATCAACATGATTTGTTTGAAAAAGGTGCTCGCTTGATTCCCATATTACTAGCATAACAGTATTGTATGTTCCTTTGTTTTGCGAGAAAAGGTACAGTAAAACTGTGTAGCTCTTCTGTCTCCACATTATCCAGGAACAGGTCTCTTGGTTTCATAGACTCCTTATTGCCACCTACATGTAGGCTGTATAAGGAAAATAAGCATACTTTTTAAGCACCGAACATTAGTTGTACTTTACGTTGATTAATTATATTTTATTTAATTGTAGGACCCAATGAACCCCACTGATACTGTGATTGTTATTCGGAGTTTGGTTCCTGGTGGTGTTGCACAACAAGATGGCCGATTAGTACCTGGTGATCGGTTAATATTTGTTGGTGACGTCAATCTGGAAAACGCTACATTAGACGAAGCTGTGCAAGCCTTAAAAGGAGCACCGAGAGGGCTCGTTCGAATTGGTGTGGCTAAACCATTACCAATTCCAGAAAGTCTTCATGATCAGCATCAGGTATCTATGGTTTACTGGGTTATCTCTCTTGTTTGAAAGTTTTTAAACTTTATGCGGTGAAACTATATTAATGCTGGATTTTGTTTGGCTTTGCTGATGAAGCTGCATGATTTTTTATTAGTGTTTACAAATTTTACAAAAATTCTCATTCCCGCCAGATCATCAAATGTAAAGAAAACTTTTTTACAGGTCATTGAAAAAACATCTTTAAAGTGCTTAGGCACTTATGGCTACATTTTTACAAATGCTGTGAATACTAAACCATTTTGAAAATTTTTTAATTTATGTTTTGGATTGTCTTAATTGTTTCTTGTGCATGTGCTTTTGTGTGTTCAGATTCCTGAGTTGAATGCTAATGCTGAAGTTATGCCATCCGTGAATGCAACAACAACCACAACAACAACAGTTATAACAACACAACAGGAAATGAGTGCTCTCCCTTTAATGGCTGGTGAAATCATCTCTCCTGCTTCCACTCCACCCGCCTCCCCTAGACTTTCACCGAAACGCTCTGAATCTCCATTAATCCTCAGCTCTGACTCTGAAGCTGACCACCATCTTATCGTAGAACGAGATTTAGAGCAAGAATTTGAACAAAATCTTTCCAGAGAAGATTTAATACAAGCCACAAAACGAATGTCTTTCACTTCACAAACTTTGTATCCGTCTCAGACACCGGATGCTATGACAGCATCAGTCGAGTCAAATTCAATAGACGTGGAACCAGTGGTGATGGCTCCACCCCCTCTTTATGATAAAGTTGTGACTACAGAAGTTGACACTAGTCTACCTGTTTGGGATGACGACACTGACGCCCCACCTGTACCTCCAAGGGTCGTTTCTACGGAAACTGATCATGTGATAGAGCATGTGGACGTGTCACAGAATGTTGATGTGAGGAACGAACCAGAGCAGGCACTTTAGAATTATTAGCATACCAATTCTTAATTCCAATGGCATTGGTTCTTTTTGAGGTTTTTGTAGATACATTTTCATTTCATAGTTAAAATTCAGTTTTAATTCTTAGTATCTCAATAATGCTTGAGTATTTACAATGTTATTCTATGGTTTCTTGTTTTGATATTTAAATAATTCTGTATATTATCTACATATGTTACTGTTATCAAATCTAAAAAAATACGTTTTCTAGGCAAAAGCTTTTAGGAATTCCAGGCATTTATTTCACAGCACTGCAAGTTATTATCTTTCACTTTTGTTTTTGTGAGCAAAAAGGTTTCACAACATTCAACTTGTGTGCACAAGCATATTCATCAATGATCCTTATTGTAAAAATCAATCAGTTATCAGAAATTCTGACACTTTCCTTCTTGAAATTTGTTTTTGCTTTATTTTCCATTGTTAATAATCCCTTAGTCTGATTAGATAGTAACTAACTATTCTAAGTAACATTTCTCTTTTACAAAAACAGTTTTTGTTTGACCAGTAACAGTATTAGGCACTTTTAAAGTAGATTAACAATAACTAATTACTTCTTCTTATCTAATAAGTCTTTGGGTGCTAATTTAACTGTGTATATTTTTCATGATTGTCTGGCTTCCATCCAACTCTTTTCATGTAAAACTGCATAATTGTTTTTAAAAGCGTAAAATTAAATGGAAGATATGCAGTTTTACGGATCAGAAAAGTTGAGTAAACAGTCCCTTTGAATTAAGTTTATTCATTTCATGCTTGAAGTTCTTAAAACCATTTTGTAATTTCTGTTTAAAGGGCAATAACCCTCACATTAAGTTATTCAAGGGAAATAACTGCAATAGACTTGAAATTAAATTTATCTTTTTTTTCCTGTTCTTACAAACGGTTCATTGCACCTGATCAACATTTTATTATCACTACTGTTTTGTTTCGCAATAAATCAGTTGTGAATATTCCTTGCTTTACCCTGTTCGGTTGATTTGGCTTGGCAAATCTAACCTCCACCAAAATTTTGCCAAATAGAACCTACGTTATTCGAACACCTCATCTTACCCATTATATAACACCACCCTAAATTACCTACAAACCAAAATATAACCATTCCATTCACTTGTTCCCTCTGCACAGTCACTATCCCAATTAACCCACCTGTGTTTTCATCTGTGTTTGTCGTACATCCATATTCTCATGTCTTAATAACTTACTAATCCTGAACTGTGGATGCAAGTTTCATTTGATTTTGGGGCATCAACTGTTCATCCATATTTTAAAAATCATCTGGTTACTTTGGCTATGGGACAGGTGTTTCCTTATTTCTTTTTCATTTTTTAACGTACGTGAAAATGGGTTATTTACCTACAGTATTCATCAGGCTTTTTATTAAATAATAATTATGTTAATATAGAAAGAACCAACAACAACAGTTTTTAGAAAAATCGGTTTTCCAAGAATGTGTCAGACTAAGGTTTAAGGCAGGAAGTTATTAATGTTTCTCTTTCACTTTCAAATCCTACAAAGACTTCTGCAGCTAGGGCTGTTGTTTCCCTCACTAATGTTGTTCTTGAGATCAAGTGGGCTACCCAAGAAGATACCCTTATGTGGTAAAGTCAGTTAAGAGGATTTTGATGGAGGACGTTCTGAAATCTGAGAGTAAAAACTCTAGGATTTTAAAGTTTGCCTCATCATTATTAAAATGGGACTGCCAGCATATCAAGTCAAGTCAATCTCATACTTTAGTGTTGGGGGGGTTACAAAGAAAAGCAACAGCGTGAAAGGTTACTTATGCTGACAGTTGAAAGCAAAAATAAGCTGTAAAAAAAAATACAGATATTAAAAAATAATATATTTTTTTTACAGTAAGCTTGAATGAGTATACATGTTTTACATCCTTCACTATTAAACTGCATATTTCCTTGAGGGTTTCTTTCCTTGGACTACCAAACCCCCTTCACTGTACCCGGAATAGGTTCGATCCCCCTGTGAACGCCCTGAAGGGAAGTTTTCCAGTGGCTGCGGAGTTAGCGGGGTGGTTTTTACGAGGTTTCTTCCCGGTTTTCCACTATACACTGGCACATCAAATTAATAATTAATATTAAGTCGTTATACATCCTTCACTATTAAACTGGCACTGCCAGCATATTTCCTTGAAGGTTTCTTTCCTTCACAGGCTGCGGCGTGGCTTCGTGGTTGAGCGTTGGACTACCGAGCCCTTTCACTTTACCCGGAATAGGTTCGATCCCCCCTGTGGACCGTATGTACATGTATATAAGGGAAGTTTTCCGGTGGCTGTTAAGTTCGCAGGTTTTACGAGGTTTCTTCCCAGTTTTCCACCATACACTGGCAACGCAAATTAATAATTAATAATAAGTCGTCGTAAAGATGAAATAGTCTTGAGTACAACGTTAAACACCAATCAAACATACAAACAAACAATCTTTCCTACTTGCATATGGCTAAACTGTCGCACATAAGTGAAATAAAGCCGAAATCCCAACAAACAATTAATGTCTTGTAAGATGTACAGCAGCAGTATGAAGTTTTAGTGATGCACCAGTTTTGGAGCAGTCTGTCTTGGGGAGGCTTGCATCATGAGTAAAAATACATAAATAAGAATTTGAAAATGAGCAAATCAATCCTTTTGTAAAGCAGTCACTTTGAACAAAATTAAATATTGAATTTGCTACCCCGTTTAAAATGCTAGTGGAGAAAATTCACATTATTGCACAAGTTTTGTGCCAAAGTTTAAGTAAGCCTTAGATGGGTTTTTTTTTTCAAAGTATTTTTGTGCATTTTTTTTAAAAAAGCTCATGGATTCTTAGAATTTATGACTCGAGGAACATTGATCTTTTTTCCCCCTGAACTTCTTCTTGGTAGTTTTTTTTTCCTTTTTAATATTTTTCTTTTCTCTCCTGCATGCCGAGTCAGTTGCTGTTCAACTCATTCACATTTTCCCCTATGTATTTAACCAACTGCATGTGAACAATAATACATTCGGATATGGGGTATTTAATCAAGCTATACTTGTGTTTTTTTTGCTACAATTTGCACACATTCAGAGGAGTCTAGCTTTTGTAAAACCTTCAAATTTGTCAAAAACCTGAAAGGTTTAAGGCTTTGTGTGTGCATGTCTTGTTTTGTTTATATAAATTTGAGTGTGTTGTCCATTCACTCCTTATAAAAAATATTAATAATGAACCATAATTAGTTTTGTTTTTTGACCGATATCTGTAATACTATGTACATTAATCGTCATTTGTATTTTCTTTGTACAGCATGATGTTGTTTTGAATGTTAAACTTGCTATGTGTTTTTACTCTGCTCTATCTCTCTTGCCTACAGCATAATCGCAAAAACTCTTCTGACGATGAGGAAATCAGTATGGAGTTATCTGCCCCTGCTATTCCGGCCAAGCCATTTCTGGCCCCCAAACCATACTCTCTGTTAAAAACCGTTCAGGCCTCCCGTAAGCCCTCAGGGGAGGGCAGCAGTGCTAGTAGTCCTGTCAGTGACATTTCTAAATCTCCAGTGCATCATGACCTTCCCCAAGCCTTGACCTCAAATATAAAGGTCAAGGGTCCACCCTCAAGGTCAAATGTGGTAACCAAGGAGACGAAAGTTCAGCTCAAATCACCACCCCCAGTTCCTCCCAAACCAAAAATCAGTTTGGATCTTTATTCACACAAGAAGGTAAATACAACAACATTATACTAATAACTACCACCACTTATGACATCCTACATTGTAAAAACCCCCTTCATGAACCTCACTTGTCACGATATGATGACACAACTCATTACCTGATGTATTACATCACCTTAACCATTAATCACCCTTACCTCCCCCACCCCCTCCTGATTACATCACAATTTACACGTACCCCTCATATAACTTCACACAACCCAACACCATAACATAGCCAGTTTATTACATGACAAAAACAAACAAGTTCTCATTATTTACAGTACCATTTATAGAACTGGGGTCCGTTTCACAAAGCGATCTTAGCTTACGTTGAACGTAACTACCTTGACAACACAATGCCTCCAGTACTGGTGGCTATGGTATTTACGTTTAATGTAGCCTAAGTTCGCTTTGTGAAACGGGCCCCTGATCTTCACTGATCAACCTATTAAAGTTATCCAGATAGTCATCAGTCTGTTAACTTATTCATTCCAAGCCAGCTCTGTTTTACTTTTTTTCTTCTGCAATTTAATTAAGTTTTTAAAGACTTATATATTTTTAAAGTTTGCTTAAACTTTAAATGTCTCTTATCATTATGCTAAGTGCAATTTTGATATTAAATTAATTTATATATATATTTTTTAACAAAGTGTTTCCATTTTGTCTGAATGTGTTTTTGCCTATTTTTTTACTATTTTTTGTTTGCATGTTGAATATTTTTTTAAATTGAGTGTAATTTTCAGCCTGTTTGAGTTTAAGAATTATTGCTGCAAGTATTATCCAAGTGCATAGATTGTGTGATATTGCTGTGATTATACTTAGGACTTTAAGCCAGTCATTTGTTTCCCTAGTGTTCATTAGGAAGGTAACTGGTTTACAACAGACATCACATTTTTTTTTTTAGGTTTCATCTTTTTTTCCTCCAAACTACAACCAAGTCGTGATAACATGATTCTACCCGGAGATTTCAATCATTATTGATATTCTAGTATATAAGGATCTCGGTTTCATGGTAGAAATTATGTCCTGTGACTGAATCAGTCTTAAGGCCATTCATAATATTATCTGCGTTTGCCATGCTGTGTTGACCAACCTTAAACTTTTCTGTGTAAAAAAATATATATATCATTTTTTTTGTGTTTTTTTTTTGCGGTTTTTAACGAGGTTTCCTCCCGGTTTTCCGCCATATTGAGTAGAACAGATTAAGAAGTGGAGAATCAGTCGTCATATAAATGAAATACCTTTGAGTACAGCGTTAAACACCAATCAATCAATCAATCAATCAATCATTTTATTTTTTTTTTTTGCCTGATAAAAGGTCTGTTCAACTACTGCAATTCCTCAGCAATTTTGTAATAATTTGGAGTTTGTAAGGACCTAAATTTGAGTTCAGGTTGAGACTTCTTAATGTGAAATGTGTGTGGTGCTCATGTGAATAATACAAAAATAGAAAGAAAAAAGCCTACGGATCCAGGTTTCTAGAGACCTGTTTACTGCAAACACACATTTTTAATGAATTGCCTAAGTTTAGGGCTACAGATTAGTTTCCAGCTTGCATTCTTGTTATTAACTCTAGAACTTAAGGAACAACATGTTTACAACAGAACACAACCTCTCACTCTCTGGGTTGTCTTTGTTTACTGTATAATGACACCACCTTTATAGAAGTGAAACACCCTTAAGGACAGAGTTAAACACCCTGTAAATAAACCGCCGGAGCAATGTTAATGTTAATGTTATCAGTAATCTGATAATTCTCTGTGTTGTAATAACATATTTTTGTGTTACATTGTAGAAAACGGGAAAATTCTTCAAACTATTTGGTTTCTTAGTGTATCGATGTAGTTTAGTATTCAGAATGAAGGCGTGGGTGGTAAACAAATTCATAGGAAGTGGGCTAAAACATAGCTTCTAAATCTCATCTAAATAACGCAGCCAGTTTAAAGCTGGTCAGAGTAGGAATGCTGTCAAACTTATTGGCCTAGATGCCCCTAGAGAACCATCCAGAGTCGATAACTGTCTCTCTGAAACACCCTTCTGGTTAACATTTTAGACAAGGATGTAGCATACACAATTTGGAATGTGTGTAAGATTTTATACATATCGTGTCTAGCCTACCCACCACTGTAAGCAAACTGGAGATGTTCAATTATAGTCTTGAAAATAGTACTATACACGTAGGACTGTGAATTCACCCAAGGCCCAATGCTAGAGTCACTGTACATTAAATTTAATTTAAGAGAAGAATTTTAAGATTCATGCTAGAAATCCTGTTTCTACAATGTCCTACAGTATATTGCATTTGAAAACAGCTCTTGTGTTTTTTATTTTCTGAACAAAGATTTTCAGAAATGTCTTTTGCATGGTTTTCGCATATGGGTAATTCAGACCTCCTATCCAAGCCTCTTTGAATGTAAATGTGAGAATATACTTGGCATTGAAATGTATATGGTTATAAATGCTATCTGTTGATTGTAATAGTAACAATTTAACACCCATGGAGCTTCCAAATGATCATTGAGAGGTTGCTTGATGATATTATCACGTGTAACATTGAGAACAATTTTCTCAGACTCTCCAAATGGGTGTGATAACTGTCCTGTTATTGCCTTCCTTGCCCAAGGTGCAAAGGTTGAATGAGGTTTGGGAGAACGATATTAAGTCCCTTTTGCCAATAGCTGGAGGCAGAAACAAACTGGACCCCCATCAGAAATTGTAGATATGAAATTAAGGCACTGGAGCATGAAATTGGTGGTTTAATACGGGTAATATTGTCACCGGTGTAAAGATTACCTACTCCAAGCTTGTCCTTCAGTAATTTTGGCTACAGAGACACTGTGGACTGTTCTGTGGCACTGTCCTGACTTTAGGAAACCTTTGGGACCGGATAGAGGAACTGCAGAGCTGAATGGATTTCTGTTAGTTTGTGCTTGTTCTCTGGTGTTCATCTCTAAGATTCTGACTTTGATGTAGGACACAATTTCTCCTTTAGGTGACATTTTGAGCATGTTTATCACAATGCACAATGGATTTCTAGTATCTAGCATTCTTTGGTACCTGTGTCAAAGTGGTCTCAATCCAACCTGTTCTACAACTCTAGAAAACATTTGAAAACAGTGGAAACATTTTGAGCAAGTTTGTGACAGTGCACTTTTCAGGAGATTCCTGTTATCATCTTGATTACATACTCAATACTTTGACATTGCATCCACCTCTATTGTACCGGAATCAACTTGTTTCTATGACCCTTTAATTCCTACATTAGGAAAGTTTGAAAAACTTATGAAGTTGATTTCAGCTTGTATACCTTGTCCTCAACCACTCTCTGAATTGTGTGATATATACCCGTGGAATCTGATAGAAAACACTTCGGACGGGATTTGTTAAATAGCTGTTCACTTCGATTTGATGAAACAACTGGTCAATTTTGATGACTAATAACAGCACTGGTAATCTGAATGGGTCCTGTATAACCGTTCACAATTGTGATTCTGTGTTACTGTTGATTAATCTATACTACTTGATAGTTGCAGTGCTTGGACTCCCTGGAACATTACATATTATCTGTGGAGTTACTTACTTTTCAAGTCTCTCTAAGTTTCAGGAATACACTCAGCAGATAGCTTTGTTCCTGAAATCTGGTTTTCCACTCATCATTGTCCTTCATTCTGAAGCCAATTATATGATAGTCTATAAATCTTCGATCCCTTTTTGAGATTCATCATTTCTGACGTCTGCGTACGGTATTCTAGTGTACTGTTATTTCAACTGTGGACATGCTAAACTTTCATTGGCTCTTTGTCGTGGTGTAGTTAACATATGGTCAAGAACCTATGTGATCCATTAAAATTTATAAAAAACATTTATACAATTAATCTTCTGAGATCGGATTCATTCCACGAGTGATCATGTCCTCCAGGCCTAACACATTCCCTGTTATTATTATTATACAGGTACACATTTTACATGACCTTATTTAAATCATCCCAAAGAAAATGTCACATATTGTCACGTGCTAATGCTGGTAACTCTTTATCACTTTAAAGTGAAAAAAGCGGGTGGTTGGGTGGTTATGTAAATGGTTTATCCTGTCTTGCATGTAGCCAGCGTTGTTTACGGTGATTTCCTTCACCGATTGAATTTGGACTGACACACGATCATATAAGTGAAATAACCTTAAGAACGTAAAAGAGCATAAAACCCTAATCAAACAAATTAAAGTGATAGCTATTTGCCATTGGAGTACACTGCGGTCATATCAGTGAAATACCCTTGGGCACGACATTAAATACTAATCAGTCAATCAATCTTACATAATACAACTCTTGCTTGTCCTAGTTTAAATACAACTTGCACATTTGTTTAGTTTTTATCTCTGTATTATTTCTCATAATTGTGGTAAAATTTATAGTTGTTAGATTTTAGATAGTAAGCAGGGTGATCCTTGGCTCCCAAACAAATCTGTCAGAAATATCCTGTTAAAGCTTCAAACTCTTCAACTAAATTCATGCATAATTTTTATGTAAAGGAAAGAAACAATAAAAATAAAGCAAATATATATTTCTTGTGTAGTTAACTCTAACACAGAAAGGTTTTCTTTTTGATGAAACGGGAAACTGTGACCTTCAACTGTGACCTTCAACTGTTGGAGATCGCAGGGTGTGTTTTTTTACGAGGTTTCTTCTCGGTTTTCCACCATACACACGGCAACGCAAATTATTAAGATTATCAAGTCCTCATATAGGTGAAACACTCTTGAGTACGACGTTAAATACCAATCAAACAAACAAAAAAAGATAACTTTGTTTAACAAAGTAGACTAAAGTTACCACATGTTTGTTTTTGTTATTTAAGGAGGATATTCCACCCCCTGCCCCAATCACCTCACCCCCACCCCTTGAGGTGGAGGAACATAAAGTAGTCAATTCCATGAGACAGGAAGAAGAAATACAGGTACCAATTTTTATCTTCGATATATAAGGGAAGTCTTCCGGTGGCTGCAGAGTTCGCAGGGTGGTTTTTACGAGGTTTCTTCCCGGTTTTCCACCATACACGGGCAACGCAAATTATTAAGATAAGTAAGTCGTCATATAGGTGAAATACTCTTGACTACGACGTTAAACACCAATCAAACAAACAAACCAATTTTGATTGCTTGACTATTCTTTTTTACGTTTTACTTGATGAAGTTTAAACCATTCACACTGTTGGTGTTTGGGAAATTTCAACCAAAGAAAATAGACAATCTTTCATTAGTAAAAGATCACTAGTGTTGGCATCTATCATATTGCCCGTCTGTGAAGATTTCCCTCCCAAGAAGGAATTACTAGGTTTCATTTACAAACCTCCCAACTATGTACCGCACGGGTTCAAGCCTCTTAGTGGACCTGAGGTATATGAGGGAGTCACACGAGGTGACTTCGGCAATCGCGGGGGCGTTTTTTACGAGGTTTCCTC
>JAVFBZ010182287.1:0-15261 GCA_032466195.1 Katharina tunicata
ACAAAAGTCAACCATACAGTTGTCTGATTAATTCGGCTCTAACAAGGCAATATAAAAGAGTCAACCATACAGTTGTCCGATTAATTCGGCTCTAACGAGACAATGACTAAAGTTCACCATACAGTTGTCTGATTAATTCGGCTCTAACAAGGCAATGACAAAAGTCCACCATACAGTTGTCTGATTAATTCGGCTCTAACAAGGCAATGACTAAAGTCCACCATACATTTGTCTGATGAATTCTGCTCCAACAAGGCAATGACAAAAGTCCACCATGCAGTTGTCTGATTAATTCGGCTCTTACGGGGTAATGACAAATGTTCACACTCTACGAACAACGTTATTGGATAGTGTCACAAACGGCCCATCTACCCAGACTAATTGTTTTTTTCATTTTATTTTTAAGATTCCCTGGACAATTCTGTTGATGAAATGATCATCCTTGAAAGGTCATGATCTCTTTTTCTTATTTAGAACATCCTTGTATTTATTTGATCTTTTTTATGAACATTATGAAAAGCCTTTTGAAGGTTAGCCACGACAGACAAAACATGTGGTTAAGGGAAAACAAGAGAAGCTAAAAACAAACAAGTCAGTTTCTTCCGTAATGCTGAACTCCGTGTATATGTTTATGTTAGATAACATTTCAATTGGCGATATAATATTACTCATAGCTTTCCACTTGAATACAATATATCTGTTATGTCGAAGATTATGGAGAGGAAATATCCCGTCTTATCTCTATATGTATAGCTGTCTGGTTTATTGGTTTAGTTCAACTGTTATTTATACAAATGATAATGTGTTTGAAATCCAATGCCTGGTTGTTAACAAGATGAAACCGGTCAGGAAGAAAATGACGTTTAGTAGCCTTATACTACTTCATGTTGACTAATCCTTGGGTTTCTGAAGCTCAGCGAAACATCGTTCGTTTGCCATATATAAAGTGCAACTCAAAGTCTCGCCTGCTTTACGTATCTCTTGTGTAATTGTTAAATATATACACCAGTGTTGTTTCCGTGCCGCGATATGAAGATAAAGATGACATCTAAACTTGCCTGTGAATATAAACTGATCGTGTGCTATCAGACTCCATTGTTCCACAAAATATTTCAATAAAAGTATGCGTAAATTAATATTTTACACGGGAACAGAAAAATAAGAAATAGGGGTTCTTGTTTTCCGTATCTATATAATTATTTCTTATTTATTTAATTTAATTTAATTTTTACAAAGCGACAAAATTGATCCTGGTGAACAGACATGTACTTGAAGGGTTGGGTCGTGTCTCTCGTCAAGACCCCATAACCCTGCGTCAGTAGCATTCAGTCAGTAAACCTAAACCTACATAGATCGAGCCAATTGAGGTTTGTGGTACAGGGCATAAACAAATTAACTGGCAAACAATCGGTTTTAATATTAAGTTGTTGTTTAGTTATTTTCCCACCTACACAGGTATGTAGGCCAACATGTCACCTTGCCACGCCTAAACTGGGTGGTTCAAAAGATATGACGTATTCACTGAAACCAGCCACAAAGAAAACCAATTTGTGAAGATACGAAATAAAAATAAACATTTGTACTTTCTGGAACAAAGGTGGGGCGGGCTTTTGTTGTCATTTATCGATCCAAAGCGTAAAGTGGGTGACCTTTTTGTTGAGCCCATACCGATAGACAAGTTTTGATGACGTCATTATTCTACCAAACCCATGCCAATCCCTCCCTGTATAGAAGGGGCTCGAAGCGACTGAAGGGTAACCGAATATTGAATAGGGAAAAACCACCGCCCAAACCGAGATGGAAGGTAGCGGATAAGGGCGATTATTTTCCCATGCTCAACCCTCTGTTCATTGTTTTCCTTTAAACTCAACATTCAGGAAATCTGAAACATTTATACGTCGTTTACTGTCGGTCATCTTCCTTTAAACCCTCAAATACCTGACCTGACCTGAAGACTAATCGAGGTCAATTTGCGTATTAATAATAATAATGCATTTGCTGTGTCCGCGTTGTACATCAGATTTAGCACAAAGGAAGTTTATTTAAATATTTTGGACTCAAATCTACACAAGAAATATAGAATTTCCGCGGGATTTATAGACGTAAAAAGGACACTGAAACACGACATGTTGTTTGTTTGATGTGAGAACGCGCTTTTAAAGTGATTATCTTCCCTGTATCAAATATCACTGGAATCTCAAATATGGGAGTGGAGGTAACTTCTAATTTATAAACGTCAGTCCGCATATAAGTCTAAACCAATCGGCTGTACTGATTTCATTATATATTTGGAAAAATATTAAGTTTTCAAAGTAAGCATCCATAAAAAGTCTATTATTAACCGAAAAAAAATCGATAAATCACACTGAGACTTGAATCCTCATCCGTTAATATACTTTGACACGAGGGAGTACAAACACACAGTATACAAAAACCATTAGGTAAATTCTCAACATTTCATACAGGGAAATAAAATCGTGAAAGTAACAGCCTGCACAGCCATTGCTATTATCATTAGATAAAAGTAAAATAACAATCAAAAGAATCCGGAAACTAAGAGAACAGGTTTTCTTTTGTGTATTGTTGTTGTTGTTTTTTTTGTTTTTTTGTTTTTTTTGCGCGGGGGGGGGGGATCATAGACTGCGTGGAAAGATACAGTACTACACAATTTTGAAAAAAAATCAAGAAATATCCTGCACACGTCTGTTGGCGCCTTTATTTTCTCTTCCTCTTTTCTGGGAAACCTGCTTTGAAAGAACTTACCATAAAATACACCGGAATTTTAAAAAATATTCCATTGAGAAACTTGTTCTTATGACTTCTCCTATTTGTTAAACTTAAAATGTCGACCTAAACTTCAAATATAGTCCATGCAGACAACATAATTGCTTAACTTTTTTATGTGCATCTCTTCTTCATGCTTCACGTGGGGTGATCGCATGTTTGAACAAACCCATCGACTCCGAATCGGATCCCGTTTCTCGCCACTCATATAGATAGCATTTACATTTACCATTTTGACGAATCTGTCTTAGCATCATCCACTTTTAAGGCATTATGTTGGAACCATAAACATTTGTTAAACTCTAATTTTCTTCGAGCCACTTAAAATAACATAAGATATAGGCCTAATAGATAATAACTTCTGGCATAATTCCGGCGCAACGTTACGTTTCGGCCTAGATGATTGTTTCCAAGCAGTTTTTACCCCGTGGTGAACGGGGTCTAGATCTTACTCACTCTCTTGTTGGCGCTTTTGCTGTTGTTCTTGTTCTTGTTCTTGTTCTTGTTCTTGTTGTTGTTGATGTAACACTAACTAAATCGACTATTTCTCTGTCAATAATGTTAGGGTTGTTCTGAAAATTGGGCAATATATACCTGATAATATTACGCAATACTTTGACACGGAGCCGGAATTTTCAATTTTACCATGGTTTTCTTCAAAAGCGAGTTTAAAAATGCACACAGCACAAAATGTCAATGCTTTGAGGCATATTTTAATAACACGTATTTGCTGCAGACCACAGGGTATGTCTCGCAGTGCGGACTTGTTTTTAAAAACTCTAATGATGGCCCCAGAAAATGTCTTGAGCATTTGAACTGTTAGAACCCAAGACTGGGGAACAATCATTTTCAACAATAAAACCACAAGTGGACAACGACTTACCCTTCTCAATCCGCAAAACCTCGCGTGAGTTAATGTTATTTCGCTGTCATCGATAAGCTTGGCCGTGGTTGATGTATGAATATACCTAAAAAAAATACATTTTGTCGCCGGAAGCCTATATTTACCACCGTATACACAATAAACACGTAATTAACATATGGACTTACCGAGCAAATTTCGTATGGCTTTAAATGCACAAAGTTTAGTTTCGGAGTACATTATGTTCTCAGGGTAAAACAAACGAAAACTGTCTGCGTTGGCAATTAACCCAAATGTTGTGAAAAAGTTCTGGCCAAAATTGCAATGACCGTAGACCATTTGTATAAAACGGTCCATTGATTCACTTCGAAAATCAGAGGGGGCGGAAAGTACCGGAGATTGGCGATGTTGAACTAGAATGGAACGTAGGCCCACTGCTTCCGAGGTGATATGCGCAGTACATTCAAGGACTTTTCCGAGTGACACTTTTTAGATTTCCAATCCGCAAATACCAAATTGAGTCGAGGCAAGTATCTATCGTAAACGAAACGACGCGTACATAGTTGATAAAGAAATTGGCACCCATTAGGAAAATGTACTGTTGATTAAATATTTAATTTTCAAAATGCTTAGTTAACGGGTTGTCGAGAATCTACACCCAGTGCTTATGATATGGCTTCCTTAATTTAACACTAAACAATCAGTGTTTGAATGAGAGACAGAGCTATCTTTAACAAAACATTATCTGTACATTCTATGTCACTTGTTGTGGATTTTTCTTGTGTTAACAAAATGTGGTGGTACTAAATATGGCAATAAACTTTTCAACACAGAAAGACACTAGTTTTCGAAATAAAATTAGAAAAAGGCTAATTATGCGGAAATGACACTTTAGATAATGGTTAATGAGTTCCATATATGTGTCAAATTTACAAATTGGCAAAATCCACGAAATATGAACGTGTTCAGACACTTGTGTATCGTTTATTTATTTATTTATTTTATTTTATTTTATTTTATTTATTGATTTATTGATTTATTTTTCCCACAACTCTGAGAATTGATATGAGTGGGCTATGAGAATGGTATCAGTAATCTTTCTAACAATAAGGGTTGTTTGTTACCACTTGTCCCCACGGATAATCCGATATTGATCAAAGGAAGTTCACACCACGCCGCCGATGTCACCAACAAGAAAATTGCTTTTCATGTTGATGACGTTTATAATCCTGTCTACAGTTAACGTTCATAGACAACCCTTTGTTCCTACTCTATCCAATTCAAGTTTAAAGAAATAAAAAAATCAATGCTTCTGGTTATGTGTATATAGAATAATTGGGTGCATATGAACCTTGTTTGTTTGTTTACAAATAAACACAATTACGCTTCATCCGTGTCCTGAGAAAAAAAAACACATTGTAATAGTTATTAAACTAGCGAGCCGGAAAACAAGCTAACACTGCGTGCAGTATGCTGTCATGTACTAACTAACAGTTATCACGTGGTGATAACCGCCATATTTTATGGTCGGGTGATTTTCGGCCTATACGATCCGGATATCAGCACGCAGTCCGCCGATTGGGCGCCTTTTAAAGGATATCACGCGCGCATATAAATGTACTGAGCTACCGTCAGTAAGGAACTGGGTCAGTCCGTGCAGATTCCGGATTGAGGAATTCCCTCACGTCATAGTTTCACTCTGCTGGGGGTTTTAAGCATGCTACTATATAGATACGGAGTTCTGTATCATTATAACACTGTAAAGAACATTTGTTCCGTTATAAACAGACTTTGTCCCAACTTAAAAAACGTTTTCCTGTCTCAATAGAAACACGTCTTTTACGTAAACCATATATAAGGCCTATCTTTGTTACAGAACAGTGCTGAACAAAAATTTGTAATTTTAAGTTTTGGCACTTATTGGTTTTAACTTGTCCAATTAAATGACTTCCAATTCTGTTTAGTAATTAGAACTTTCAGAGATATTTTATGCATCAAAAATAAGTAACATATAAAAGCTAATTTTATTTGTCAACGAGGGTAGCGGCAAGATGGAGGCCAAATTCGAAAATTCCCCTCAATCAATCGGCTTTTTTTGTGAATGTATTGCCGCATAGCGAGTTTTTCACACTCAGAAGTTACTTCAAACATAATATTTTGATAAAAACTACACTAGGAATTGGGGAAAATGTATTATAATTATCAAACGAGACTGTATGTTCCAGTTATGTGCTTTGCATCGCCCTGTACGATGCGGGAATTACAAGGTTTTAGTATGGCACAGTTTTTTTACCTAGCTACAAAACAGATATTGTGGGATTTTTTTTAAATGACGCGCTTTTTTTTATCCTCAAGAGTTTGATAGGAAATAATTTCCGATACAAGTATAGCCTATAATTTGTTTACTTTCAATTTTCGCAGTATAAACAAATATAAAAAAAAATAAATTATTTTCTTACTATTCAATTAATATCGATTTGCCACACGGCGCTTTGGTTATTATCTTACCACGGAAACTGCCGTTGTATATGAACATATTATATCTATGTCTTCGTTTTATCAAAAGTCGATTGTATTATATATTTATTTATAACGAAGCCAGTATTTCTTAATATCATTTATAAGACTGACAAGGTCAATAGAAATACTTGAAATCATACAGCCTGCTCAAGGGGTGTTCTGAGCTTATAGGTTTATAGGTTATTGTCCGTGTGCACAAGGAAAAACAGAATTGGCCCTACACGTATATATTCAGGAAATCCCCTTCGATATTCAGGAAATCCCCGGAAGCTGATGGGCAATTAGTGGTCAAAATAATGTCCCTTTCTTGGAATATTGAGTTTGTAATAAACGGATTTGGTCAACAATGAAACACGGACTCCACATGACATTTAAACCTTCGTCAAAAGGTCAGAATAGAATAGCATGGTTATACAAATAATTTCCAGGCCAATCCTTTAAATCAGCCATTTACACGATAAAAGCGGATAGCGCGCAGTAGAACATCTACGAATACAAATCCGTGTTTCTGGATATTAGGTTTTCCTGGTTCAGTTTTGCTATCATTATTATTAATTTAAATGATTATAAATTTAAAAAATTGAAAGAAAAAAACAATAGTCCGCTTTTCAACATTCGGACGTGTTCCCGAAGGAAGCCCTGTTCTGGGAAGCGTGAGTATAGGCTCCTGAATTAATCGAAAACACCCACAGCACTGCTAACACTAATACTAATAACACTAATATTAATGAAATAGAATTTATCGGATAGCAATTTTAACATGCCTTAGTCGTTTTCGGAACACAGCATTTCATCAGTTCATACCGGAGAATTGTTTGTGGTTTTTATACTACATAATTATGGAATTAGTGAAACCAGTTGCGTAAAGATGGTTTGTCCAGAAGATGGATGTGTTTATAAAAGACCTTAATGGAAATATTTTCAAAGCCATAAGATGCAGATAAATGTATAGGCAACAAAAAAATGACTTCTTTTGTTTTTTCCGTTGATATATATTTAGGTAAAGCCAGAAATCAAAAGGCTTGTATGTCGAGAATGACATGTCACATATTATATATAATATACCACTTCAGACTCACCTTTTCGCCTTAGATAATATTCAGCTAATAGATCATCGACATATATATAAACAGTCCCCAATAAATACTGATAATATTAAATTATATCACAACTTGTATAGACCTACTATATATAAGAATACTGCAAGGTATTATCGTTGTCCTTTGTGTTGACACAGATTTCCTCTAAACATCATTAGCAGCATAGGAATTTTTAAACTGGACTGATATTGAAATCGGTAAATGCATTCTGTAAAGGTACGATTGGAAATTTATAATGAAAAGCCCCATACGAAATCAAGGTAGTTCTAAGAAAGCACTAGTCATTGTTTTTTTTTTCTTCTTTAAAAAAGTTCAAATAACCTCCTCCGCTTGAGACACTAAGAAGGCAGTGAGAAGACACTAGCTTCTTATGGTACATTTTCAATGTTTCTCATGGCAGGTTTGGACGCTTTGAAGATCGGCTGGTTATATGACAACAAACTGCATGCAGTCTGTGGGCAATCAAACCACATGGGTCCGGAAAGGGACGATTCCAGAGACCACGGGGTCAGTTCCGGTATAAAAGGAGATCGGGGTCCCGGGGCAAAGTGTAACGGAGGACCCCTAACTGAACCTCTATAAACCGATGAAGTCAGTGAGGGTAGGTGTGAAGAAACAGAACCTGGGTTTATATATCCTTTTTGCGAATCCCGTGTGTCAGTTTCGATTATGGCTCTGTTCTGGTCAGACAATCGGAAATCTGTTATCCTCTGATTTGGATAATCTCTATCAAAACCACGAGTCGAATCATTCGCGGAAGTTCGCATATTTCTTGACAACGGCCGTGGAGAAGGAAGCAGGGAATAAAGGTAGTCTTTGAAACTGTTGTCTTCAATATTAAGGAAGCGAGAGAAATCCATCGCATGGGATTTTTCTGTTTCAGTTTCTAATACAAAGGTAAAGTGGGAATCTGGCGTGTTTGATGACCTTCGACTGACAATTGTTTGCTGCACAATCTCTGGGGATCCGCCACCAGACGGCGCTGGACTGAAACATCCGTCACGCGGCAACCTATAAGAATAGCTCAACGGGGATGACTCCTTCAAAAGATTATCTGGACTGAAAATGAACAATGACAAGATATTATATTCACATTGAACACGGTTATGACCATCTATATTGTATCTAATTCAAGCGAATCAGAAGCAAAGCTTAGAATGTGTTTTTTTTTTATATCAATGATCAGTGTTTTGGTTTTTGATAGTGTACAATTGTATATTGATATATTCAGTCCGATTGTACCGACTTGATACCTCAAGGCCAATTTCCAAAAGGATTCAGTATAAACATTTAAATATCGTAAGAGACAGATTTACTGATAGAGAATCTTTTGTGGGGTTAGTGACGCTATTGAAGATCCATATCACATTGGTTAAGAAAAACGACGTAGGCCTAATGAAGAAAATCTTACTTGGTCGATGGTTTGAAGAAATTACTCTGACTTGGGGGAGAGAGAACGTGGCGGGCGCCATGTTTACAGTTATCTTTGAAAATTTGTGTTCTCATCCAGCCCACGTGACTTCCTTTAGATTGTCTTTTGAACTTTGACCTTCGATTCTGAAACCAGATCTTAAAAGCAAAACAAATAAATGATCTTAATTTTCCTGTTTCATTTGTTATCATCAAAATCGTTGACTAACACGTAGGCCTAACTTTTATTTTAGGGCAGACGTTGTATAGTTTTCTTCTCAAGAGAACGAAAGCAAAATTTGGTTCATTTGTTTCTTTAAGCTCATTCTCTGAGTCGCGCTTTTGAAAACATTTCATTATTCTAAACATCTGAATAAATTGAGATTGTAACAAGATATAAAGGACTTTCAACAATGTCATAATGGCTGATGTGACTTTAATTTGATATTTAGTTTATAAATATAATAACATCTCGTGTCGTATGGCTTTAATTTGATATTTGTTTTGTGATATCGGAATAACCTGTCCTGTAATTAACATCAAGCCTCCAACATTAAGGAATATCGAAATTAATGGGACTTCAGAAAAGCGCAGAATTCAAAACTTACATTTAGTTTATCCACTGGCACATCTAGTTTAAGTGAAAGCGTATCTAGCGTGTCTATGTTCGGGTAATGGGTCTCTCCAAAAACTCGCTCCAGAATAGTCACCTGGCAACGGAAAAAAAAGACTGTTAAAAACCATGTCTACCCAGAATTCAGAAACCGGTCCGTACAGATGAACGTAAATCCCAGCTAAACGTAGCCTTTTCTCTTACGACAAGATTCTGACTCAAAAGTTTGAAGCAATTTTTTAACAAGAAATTGAATTGGTTATGGCACACAAATGTATTTTCATTGACGAGGTGGGGAATTCCCAAATGAACAAAAATTTAGTTCTGAAGACATATTTATTGTAAAGGATGCCATTGACAAATCATGCAGGATGCCGCGATTCTCTGTCAGCATTCATGTCGATAATATCGTATAACTCCGTCGCTTAAAAAAGCAAAACCTTACCTGTTCTTTAGTATATTTCGTTCTAGTTCTGCACCCAAATGGCCTCATGGTTATATTGTGGGAATTTGTATCAAAGGAAGGTGGCAACAGTTTCTTTCCGTCTGTACCTTTCTTACTCTATTCACTGTTGTTCTCGTAAACACTGTGGCGTAAAGAAATCGGTTTTTCGTTCGGCACCTAACAGGAGAACGATGAAGTGTACTGTACCAGAGTTACTTTGCTTAACTTTATAGCTGTAAATATGGGTTATGCTTTCTTTGGTTTTCTTTATAGTCCAATCAGACTTGATCCCGGTAAGGCATGTCTTAAAGTAAGTCAGACTAAATAAGACCATCTCTAGTTAGTTTTGAATACCTACGATGTTCGGCTCGCTTTGATGCCAGAACCTAAGCCACACAAACAGATTGGCTAGGAGGGATTATAAATGTTCACGCAGAGCGCATCCCCGCGGTGCTTATCCCATGCAAGCACAGGTTGATCTTCAGCTGTTCCCAGAAAGCCAGCTTGTTCAAAACTTTAATTATGTAAAGCATTAATGCGCGTACCGATAATTGATATGCATATTCCAGAAAGATAATGTTAATATGTATCAGAGTTATCAGGGCTTTATTAAATAACCTGTTCAAAGAATTAAACAGATTGTTAATGTTTAATTAACGCAACAGCCATGGAGACAAGAATCTTAATACATGTTCTCGTAATGAAAGTTAGTTTTGAAAGCACATCTTCGTCGTGCAACAGTTTCATTACGAAGTTATATTCATTACAATACGAGAAGGCGCCTTTAGGAGTTCATCTTTGCTTGCATTGCATATTGATTCTTATCATCAAAATCTGAGGCTAGAGGAGTTGATAAAAGCACACAATCTATGTCATCTTTAAAATCGCTGGAAAAAGAAGAGTAGACTAGTTAGTTAGTTATGTTAGCTTATCGGTGTTTTCAGACTCTCAACTGGAGATCTATGCGCGCCATCAGCTAAGATCGAGCACTCTGCTGAGTAATTCTGTCAATGACGTCATAAAAGCAGCGAAAAAGTTGTTAACAAGAGTCGAGTGATCTTTATTTACATGGTCGTTTTAATCATGGAGGTATAAATCTGTTTATACCTCCATGTTTTAATAGACCTAACATTTTAAAGGACGTTAAACATATTTGGTTGCATCGCTAAAGTCTACTTTGTGTTTTAATAGCCATATTAACCAAATATGTTTTTTGTTAGGTCTATTTGGACTATTTTAAAACTCGGAAAATGTCTTCTTTAGTTCACGGTTAAAATACTCGTTGATGGTATGGTCGCCCCGTATCGAGTCATTCGCTTACAATCCGGGTATGTTCAGAGAGATTTTTTTTTTATTCTTCTGGTTTTTTATGTTCTAAAGCAGAAGTGTCCGTTTGGTTTTCTTTACAAATCGTTTAGGTTTAGATGTTTTCAAGGGTTAACGAGCAGCGAGACATCCCGTGTTAATGCGACGTAGTTATAGATCATCGTAAATCAAATCTATTTGAAATCCCTGGTGTCATGTATACGTCCTGTTTATAAAACCACCTGGACATTTGTTTACAAAGTCAGGTTATGTCCGTTCCAACTGTATATATGCAGCCTAACAGATAGGTAATGGATAGATTGGTCCTTGGTCGGGAAAATTGACAAAGTTTTGTTGGGTCGGGGTATCAGTTTGACCTTAGAAAACTTAGGTCGCCACTGCTATCCCATGAAAGCGACCCAGTTTCTGGGGGTCAAATGTTTTGACCTCATATTTTTGACCACGTTTTTATTTGTTTTTATAAAGTTTTCAAATAACGGTATTTTGCTATCGTTTAGGCTTTGTTATTTTACGGTGTTATTTATTTTCCATTAAACATGTCCATTTAAAACCGGAAAGACTATACCAACAAGAAGCCCAAACAAGCTGGACTGTAAATTGTATTGGGCAGGTGTTTATCGGTTTTGGGGAGGCGTTTGTCGGAAATTCTTTCATGTGAGAAATGATTTTCTCACCTCGTTATGGCTTTGGCTTACGCTTGTATATTTATTTGGCGAATATTTATAAAGAAGCGTTGCATGGTTGCCATCTGTTTAATGGAAATTTCAAAGATCATACCCAACATATTATTATTAATAATAAACCTTATTTATTGAGGGTTTCAAAACCCTGTCTTCTATATGGCAGTTGATCTTCCCTAAGGCCTTCCATTTACTCCCATCCATCTTCCACACACACGCACACAAATGGACAAATTAACGTTGAAGACTTACAGTACATGTACAAAATAACAGAGAATAAGAATTCTGAAAACTTTAATTGAAAATAATTATGTTTAGAAAAAAAAACATCGAATACGTAATTATGGCTTACAATCAGGTGGTAAAGTCAGCAGGAGTTCTTCCCCCCTGGAAATACAGGTCTGTATGTTATTATATTTATAATTTGTGATCTACTTGCCGGGGCTTTATTGTCTGAACTACAAATCTGTTTGTGCTAATATTAATTGACACAACAATATACAAATTGGATCCCGCAGTTCGTCCATATTTCACAAGCTCAGCAAAACCACAGAACAGTTGTGGTAAAGACAAAAATAAGTTCAGGGTGTTAAAAGATTAACAAACAGGGCTGTTTTACATTTAGGACATAGTATTTTCGTTTTTGAGGGGATAACACTCTCTGATGCTGAACAGATTATAGTTAAGAATTAACATTTTCTGAATGTGAAACAACGAAAATACTATCAACGGTCACTTTCGAAACGATAAATATTTAATTTAGAATATAGTATTTATTATATGTCCAGATTATACATAACAGTTAATTGTCGATCTTACTGAAATGGAAACCTGGAGAGAAACACCCTTCTTTGTCATGTTTATATCTTAAACTCCCCTTGCTGATCGGCCAGAACAGAACCAATGGCCGTATTCATCTAGATGTTAAATTTATATCTCATTCTAAAGGCATAAATTACAAATGTCTGAACTTTTGTGACCCTTAATGTTTGGTCAATATTGAGAGTTTTCAAAATGAAAATTACTTTATTTAAATTTTACACCCATCATTGCATGGAATAAAAAAGTTATATTATTTCTTAACTGTGTAAATATTCCAAAACTTCACGAAACTTCGTAGGGAGAGATTTCTGCGTATATGTCACCTTATGGGAGTTTTTCCTGGGATTTTATGATGGAAAATTTGCGTAAACGTGGATGTCCAGCTTATAGGCCTACGAACTCATTCTAGTTCAACTTCGACTATCTCCGGTACCGTCCGTCACCTTTGATTATCGGCTTCAGTGTAATGACAGGCCATTTTGTTTAGCCCATTAGCGGTAGGCCTATATTTATATCTGCAGGCAATACATGTATCGCATGAAGATAAACGTATCCTATATAGGACATCCGCACCAATAAAAATCGACATAGAGCAGGTAGCAGAAAATAAAATGGAAATATTTAGCATAACATTAGGCCGAAATGACCAATGCTGCAATGCAGAAAATCAAGTCGTGTGAATGAGTTTAAATTTCTCTCTAGGCCGATTAATCAGGTCAAGATTCAGCAGCCTCCCTGTGGCGTCGACTGCTATTTTCAAAATGACTATAAATACAAGATCCGTCACCGAAATGAATCAATGGACCGTTTTATACAAATGGCCGAGCTCTATCCAAGCGACAGGAGTTTAATAGCAAATGGGAGATAACTCCACCAGCCTTTTCTAAACATTAACTGCAGCCTCTACCAGAGTTGTCGTCTCTTATATTATGATGTTGACGGGCGAAAAGCGCCCCCTTGTATGAGTTTATGGCGGTAGTTGTGAAAGTGACTTTACTTGACGTAAACCTCAAATGCTAGTTTTAACTTTTAACCGTCTTACAGGCTCCATGACGGGGCTTATGGTGAGATTCTCGACGATCATATGTAGAAGAGTTTTCAGAGTAAAAAGATATTAGAAGCTTTATCTGTTCTAAAAGTGCCGCCAGCGAAGTTAACACAATCGATTCCTTGACCGTGTGGGCATAATCAGCTGACCTCCGCCAGTTTCACAAAGCCTTTGCGACGTTTCGAACTCTCAGTTGTCGTGACGACACAATACCTTCAACACTGGGCGTCATGGTAACCGAGTGTGCATAAATTTTCGAAGGCTTTGTATAATTGCAAGTGGTTGGGTGGGAGCCTCCTGTGGCCTGGTGCTCTCTGAGCTAAGGGGCACAGGAAGCTGATTTGTTGTGGTCTGTTTTGTTAATGTTATAATTGTTTTGTCCTGTCTTGCATGTTACCAGCGTCGTTTATGGTGGTTTGATCACCGATTGGGCTGGCACGACGTCATATGAGTGAAATGACCTTTAGCATGGCGTAAAACCGCAAATCAAGCAAACACACTGAATATTTCAAAGGCACTGTCACCTGGCTTGTAAGTGTTGGGAAGTAAATAAAATATGTTCTAGAAAACACAGACACACAATTGAGAAAATGAAGGAAAAAAAGAAGAAATCAGTTTTACTAAAAAAAGTTGAATTTGTCCATACGTTATTATATTATTATAGTTATACACAGGTTCTGAAACACTGTCCAAGTCACTAAGGCACCTATCCACCCCAAACGCATTGCCCAAATAAACGGCTGCATCTATTTTCCTCGCTTTTACAACATCCACATTTCAAGTATTTAAACTACATAAAGTTAACCAAACATTTCCCAATCTTGATGCACAGAAAATCACATTCTATATTAATTCACCTGCAAATTCACCATTTATTCGCAAAAAAATGACAGATTGACTTCTGGTTGCCAGAAACCCTACATTTAGCTGACCCTGCAGACATGTAGGAAAGGTTGTTTTTATGTTCATTTCTTATTTGGTCTATTTTTTGTTTTGGTGTTCCTGAGTCTTGTTGACTCCCCCTTTTATGGTTTGTTTACCTGGGCAAATCAGTCAACATCATATCAATTAATTGCTTTATTTACTGTTCACCCTTTTTTGCTCATGGAACTGAGGAAACTTCATTTGATCAAGGTTCTTTTTTGGTGTATTTGACTCTCCGCTATGGTGTGTTTATGGATTATGGGGGATGAAAAATCATATGAAAGATTAAATTTAACTAAATAATTAATAGAATAGCAGTCTCTTGTTGGATGAAACCTTTTTTTTAAATCTTTACATCCAGTAATAGATATTATTTTATGTTCTGTAGGAGAATTAAGAAGTAAATATTTAATGTAACTCATCATTAGTTTTGTCAGTGCAATCTATTATGCTGAACCTGTTTGTCTTGAGAGCCTGGCTGTTTTGTCAGTGCAGTCTATTGGGCAGAACCTGTTTGTCTTGAGAGCCTGGCTGTTTTGTCAGTGAAGTCTATTAGGTAGAACCTGTTTGTCTTGAGAGACTGGCTTTTTTGTCAGTGCAGTCTATTAAACAGAAGCTGTTTGTAGTGAGTCTGGCTGTTTTGTCAGTGCAGTCTATTAGGTAGAACTTGTTTGTCTTGAGAATCTGGCTGTTTTGTCAGTGCAGTCTATTAGGTAGAACCTGTTTG
>JAVFBZ010182298.1:0-15261 GCA_032466195.1 Katharina tunicata
CCTAATCACCATCCACCCCAACCACCCACTCAAATCCATGAACCACTTGTAATTTGCCTCCATGTGCGCGGTTAAACACTATTTTACATTTCTGTTTCAGATCGCAACGGACAACGATCAAAATCAAAAGGTATTTAACAACATATGCAATTACTCATAGTTAATATTTTGTTTTCTTGTCTGACCGCACTTAAACATGGTCACTTCAACATCATTATTGTGCATTATCACTAACACCTTTTATTACCTATATCTGCTATTTCCTATAGTTCTTTAGGTACTTCTATAGTAACACTGAAAAACTGTCAGCCGAAACACATGGCATCTACAATGTGTATCACATATTCTAGTAGTTTTTCTTATTTTGAGTTCCCTGGTGACGCGTTTTAAGTTGGAAGATATGTGCGCGTATAACGCCTAAGATATGACAATAAGAGATGACAGTGTTTTGCGTTTTATGACACGAACAGATTGCGAACTGTAAAAGCTATTTAAAACATACTGATGGAGACCTGACCAACTCGATAATACTACCCCACGTGCACCATTTATCCAATCTAGTTTTATTCATAGATCACTAAACACCAGCCATTATAGATTGATAAAATATTATGGGTAAAGAACACAGGCGTTATGGATCACAATTTTCTAGCTTATAATGGGCATGGTAATGTTATAACAATTGTGTGGCAATCTATATATCTTGGCTATTAATGTACGTGCACGCTCAATTAACCATTAACCACACTATCAATGTCCATTACCTAGCTTTGACTAATGAGTCACGCGTACGTTAATGGCGTGATTAATTAGTCCGATACCACAAACACGGCGTGTCATAAATACATTTTTATAAAGGTGAATGTTAAATAACTAATATATTCAATATCCTTCGTCATATAGTGTCGTTTATATGGATGTACTGAACAACAATAGGATGTACGACAAAGTATCAAATCACTAACAAATGATTTATTGGAAAAATAATACAGCTGTACGTGTAACGTGTATTTTAGTAACATTAGGGCAGCAACAATTCCCGTATTTACCTGTACATACAAAATAATCGATTTTGAAACCCCTATTATTTGAAACATGTAAAACTCATACACAGTTTATACCGGTCTGTTTTACCATTGTTTCTTTACTGTCTGATAGCTTGGTGTTATTTCGCCGTTACGACTGTGAAGTGGCCTTTATGTAGGGCGATGTATGTTCTTCCAAACTTTTGCATCGTTTGAATATGGGTTCAAAAACATCCATTTAGATTACGATTCCTCACAACGAAATTCACGCCACGTTATGACACAAGTGTCTGCTCGAAGCTCCATCAGCATAACGGCCCGGTTATTGTTAGGTAACGTTATCTAACTTGCCGTTATGGGTCGATTGCCTAAAACAATAAACATATGAAATTAATTAAACATAACTTCGATTGGTTTTTCAACTTCTGGGTAAATTGATAAGCTACGTTTCGGCCTAGTTGCTAAGACCGTTTAATAAAAACACTAGCAGTTAAAAATGCATTAAAATTATGTTTTTGTTATGTGCCCAGCTTCTTAATGCCGCTTAAGTAAGATATATAAAATTAATTCATTAACATGTTGACTTAAGTTATAAATTGCTTTGCGGAATCGGCCCAGAGCTTTGAACAACCGGCCCGAGTACATATAAATGGCCGTTAACTTAATATAGTGTTTTTAAACAAGCGGCATCAAATACATATAAGGGTGTCTTAGGGAATATTAATGTTAAACCATTGTGGTATGAGATCTCGTCACAGTATTGTAGGTTTGAGTTAAACCTGATTTATTTTTTTAACAATGCAGCCCAGATGACGTGTTCAAATTACAAAACAGGATTTAATAGTTTTTTGTTGTTGTTGTATATATTGCCTCTGTAGGTTTTGTCGGTTAGAGCGCTGGCCCTGTTGCCAGAGACCCGAGTTCGAATCCCGGTGGAGGCAAGCAAACGTTTCTTTCTCTACATTTATTAAAATATATATGTATATATTGATTTCAGGCAGTCAAGCCAAACTTCCATGTGATATAGTGGGTTTTATAGAGTGTCGAATGAACGTCTCGGGTGAGTGATCTTATTATTTAGCGGGTCGTTAAAACTATTGTACGTTCGCCTATAAGTGACATATACTTCTAACAAATGAGGGTCTTTCCATGACAGATTGATCGAAACTGAGCATTGTATGGGCATAAAGATTGTGTTAGTTTTGGTCATTTGTACATTTTTCCATGGCTGTACTAAAAAAACTATATTTAAAAGTTTTGTGGTAATATACTGTAAACTTTATAAACAGATATTGCCTCAGAAAGATGTTTAGTGAGATAGCATAAATTAGTTAGTTAATTGCGGCCATGGACTTTCACCACTTAAAAAGTATACAACATATAATCTGGTCTAGGTTTTTCATTATATTTTTGTCATTCATTCTGAAACATTTGCTGTTATTTTTTCTTAGATCGCTGGGCCGCACAGGGATGTTATTGCCCGCCTCAGTGTCGGGTCGTGGATTACAGAACGTTCTTGTCCTATGCCAAGTTATCTGCTTATGCCGCAGAGAGCATTGTGCGGACACTGGATGACAGGGCTGAGCTTGAACGGAAACTACAGAAAGCACGGGATACCTACCACCAAATAGACAGCACTATATATGACTACGATGTGAAGAAACTTTTGTCGACGTCAATAGCATTAGACAAAGTGTATACTGGTATTGAAGAGTATGTTCGTGGAAGAGATCAAGATTACGTTAATACTTTAGACACATTACGAAAAGCATTGAATTCTCTGAACGACACTGTGTCGATGAGATACGAAGACTTTAACAAACTGACACATTTGGCTTTCTTTTCTCTGCAAAACCGAATTGAAACTCTTCTGGATGAGATATCAGAGGAACCTGCCGTAGGACCGGAAATAGCTCTACATGGGTTAATCTCAAAACTTAGACAGATTTTATCGCCGTCAGATCCCGCCGACACAAACTCTAGTCCCATCTTAGAGCTCCAAAAAGGCATTAAAAGATTCCAAAACACAATTGCTAATGGTTATGGCCAGGACTATATAGAATTTAGAAAAAATCAACAAAAGTACATTGATACCACAAACAGCATGATAGCAACAACGTCGGATCTATCTCGTCTGCTCAATGAAAAATATTTGATGGCAATAAATTCAAGTAGGTCACGAAATCTGGACTTTACCCTTGACATAATTTTCAGCGAAATTGATCAACAGGCTAGAGATTTTCTAAGTAGGTTCAAAGCAGATTACAAGGATCTATCCAAAACTTTTCTCAAGGATCGTCATGACGTGATGGAATTCGCTCGGGATTTGACTAACACCAGCAAAACTTTTGCGTCAACTGTACAACGGCTCCAAGGCGCTATTGCTGATTTGAAGCCCGCATTCAAACGGCTACATGCCCAAGTCCAGCAAGTAGCAACCAACTTTTCAAATTTGCGTATAGATTATGAAAAAAGATTACTGAGGAAAACTGACATGGCTACCAAAGTTAATGGCGAAGAGATGAAGGAATCACTGAGAAGTTTAAGAGTGAGTAAAACATTTGATGTTGTTATTGCTAATATAATAGCTTTTCTTTTTACTTTATTATATCATGGTTTTCACGTCGTGGCCCATTAGACACATCGTTATAGCCTGTTCGTCTCGTGTGCCGCATGTTTTTGAACCAGTCTGTCGACCATCCTAGTTTAGGAGGGAATTTTCTTGTTTTTCTACGGGGCTCTTCTCGATTGTTCACTAACGACACGCTAAGAAAAGTCCAAATATGGGTGAAATACTCTTGAGTACGACAACCGGCTCCAACCATATACAATGTAAATGAATGAATTAATCAATGCAAAAATCAATAAGTCATTATGATACCAAAATAACTGTAATCCTTTATCGATTCAGGTTTATCAGGTAACATCTAAGCAAATTGATCAAAGAACCCTTTACCCTGGCAAAGTTTTTGTAGTCAAAATTTTTAAACATTTTCTTAACTGGTGTTGAGTTTGTATCCACTGCATAGTTTAAATGTCCTAACTTTTATTAACTCAATAGTCAAGCCTAAAGACGCGAGAGACTGTCAAAGTGACCGAAGATAACTGCACAGTAAAATTCATACTGTGATTTTGAATACGTGTTCTATTCTCACAGTGTCATATTTTTATATAAAATATAACCTTGAATGATTTGAGGTAATTTAAATGACACAGGTGGTTGTCAACAAATTGCAAAATCTTGGCATCACGTGAGAAATAACCATCGCTGATCTCTAAAGTATTTACTGTGTTTCCCTAACCGTGACTTTCTCTGCCTGTAGGACAGATCATTTTCATATTGTCGCATTGATAGAACTAGAGGAACAATATTTTTTTTCGAACTAAGCGTACCACGTCATCACATTTTCATGAATTTGTAACTATCGCTTTTAATTGTAGCAGCACATCGATGTATGTAAAATACCCGAAATACCCCGAACACGGATAAATCAGTCATAAATCACTATATTTACAACCAAAGAAAAGCCTAATATGCAACAGTTACTTAAAAAAATACCTTAAAAACTGCGGGTGGCTGGGTGAGGGCTTCATGCACCCGGGTGTTCTCTGAACTAAGGGTGCCAGGAAGCCGATTTGTTGTGGTGTCTTGTATTCCGTGCTGTAGATGTACTGTGGTGTCTTCTGTGTTGCAAACTTCGTGTATGATGGTTTTCTTCATCCATTGCACTGGCACGTCGTCATTTGAATGAAATAATCTTATATTCGGCGTAAAACCCCAGTCAAACAAACAAAGACAAAACATTGAAAGAATGAGATAAAAATGTATCAAATCAGACTAAAAGGTCAAAATATGTTTCTTGTTGTTCTTGTTGTGAGTAAAACTAAAATACACACCTTGCAGTGTTGTTACTTATAATCTATGGTTTTCAAGGGAGAAAAAGAGTTTATTTTGATATTTGAATAAGAAATGTGCTTTGTGTGTCGTAACTGGCCTGAGGACAAACACCAGACGACATAATCCAATAAGAGACATTGTTTGAAATATTACGTCTTTTGCACGTCTTTAAATGTCAACCAAACGTTTTGCAGAAAAGCTGATCCTTGACAAGCGTGAAACTTCGAAAAATACAAATATCACTGATTTAGGTACATTAACTTGGTCGTTCTTTTAATTTCCGTTGCCAGTTCCGTAACGATGCTTACACGAGGCCCTTAATAAGAGCTCGTCGAACGGCCTTGTCTGCTAATCACGTTTTGGTGGAGTAGAGATAGACAGCCATGAATAAGCCATTGTAGCAAGAACAGGTTTCGTGCCAACATTTAAGCGATGGACTTAACAAAAAGAGCTTTCCCAACAATAAGGCACACGCCAAAAGTTGGCAGCAAAAACTCACTAGATGAAAACTAGCCCATCAAGCCAAAGACAATTTAAGTCATGTAGCAATGATTTAGCGAGACTGACACAGTTCAGGCTACAGAACAAAACCATTATTAACAAATTAAGCAACATATACTTTCCACCAGTTAAAACATAGTTGACATTTAACGAAGGACTTATGTCATGTTTGATACAATTTTTTTTCATGGATTGAAGATAATTAACTGAAATTAGTATAGTTTGAAACCTATTAACGCCATGTCTTAAAAACGTTTGGGCCGCGCTGTGGCTTAATGCCAGAAGTATCCCACGATATTAAATACTTTTTGATATTTATAGGACAGAGAATGACAGTGCATGAGCTTTACAGAACGATCACCCCTACGAACGGGAGTTAGTTCGTAACACTTTAAGAAAAGAACGTGACCTTTGAAACAAATAAACACATTCTATTTATCAAGATTTATGTCCTCTTCAAGTTGAGCTTATTATGGGCAGGGTTTAACTAGGTTTCTGCCCGGTTTTCCACTATACATCAGCTGGGAAAAGTCTTCAGATAAGCAATAAGCGAGTTCGACGTTAAACACCAATCAAATAAATAAATAAACAAATAAATAAATAAACTTAATAGCTTAGTTTCTGGCAGATTCAATTAACTATAGCTTGTTCAGCCATCATCAGTAGCGAACATTCTATACCACTGAAAACATTTGTCAAAATATCCTATTTTACAGTTCGCATTTATTTTTTAAAATTCTTTGCAATTTCAAGAAAACAGTCAACTTTTGCCAACAGAATTAAATATTGGGGCCAGAATGAAAAAGTCACTCAATCACCACATTGTATGGCCAATCTTAAACACACATCCGCCCAAGAGTATTTATTTCACAAGGGTACGTCTATGTGGAACAGTGTTTCCTCTTAAATTCTCTGCAATGAAATCGGTAACTATGTAATCGGATATTCTCTTATAAAGTCATGTCTTGTAAATGGAGACTAGAGACATGTTAAATTATTAATAATAAAAACTGACAGCAAGCCCAAATAGATTGACGTTCAGAAATTCATTTGCTTTCAATTCATTTCGATAAACCCCGTAAGAACAAAAAACCTGGATACGCTTTCACTTATGAAAACATCCGAGCCGTGGAGAGCGACATCCGTCCATGAAATCATATCCTGAACGTATAGGAAAAGTTAATAACATTAATTGAGCCTGGGTTTGGAGTCGGCTTGGCCAGTGCTGACATGTGACATACACAGATTGAGTATCGGAAAGAGGCAACATGGACTTGTTCAGCTGTCCATCAAAAGTCAACGAAACATAATCGGTTCAACCCAGCTAGCCAAATGAGGGCGCTTCAAACACTAGATTTCTATCCAATTCCAAGCGCTAATGGATTAAATGCACTTTGATTTCACCCTACAGATTTCATCAGAATTATTCCGAAATCTGATCAAATATTATACTGACGAAAATTAATTGCAATTCCTTGAATACATATAATGTTAGGTAAATGCACCTTGTTTATTCAGACTCTTGTTTCACGTATAACCCTACTCGCTTGAGTTACGTTCCTGCGTGTTAATTTATAAGGTTGGAGCACTGGTTTGGTATCACCCGGGTCACATTAATCACTCGATATTTATGGAACTCTATAGAGATTTATTTACACGGCTATGCAAACCATGGTCGGTTCGCATGTGTTTGTTGATGACCCTAGTCATATCTATCACGCATATATTAACAACTGTCGACAATTTGATGTAAATGGCGACACAAAAGCTCCTTGGCTATCATGCTTTCTGGTGTTGAATTCGGCCGCAAATATACATTGCTTCGGAATGAATGTCCGTAGTTTCCTATAAAATAGACAATAACACATCTCCATCCATACGTCAGACTTCGCTCATTCGTAAATTTACCAAATGGAGTTAACTGCATAAAGAGGGAACTGAGTTTGCTCCCTATATGTACCTAATAGCTTAAATTGGTTGGTAGCTTTAATACCACAACCACATACATTTTGATGAGAAAACCAACATTTTAGAAGCTTTACACAATTACTTCGTTTATATATTTTCTTTCTGGTGGCTGCGGTTATCGCGGGTTGGTTTTTGCGAGGTTTCTTTCCAGATTACCGCCATACACCAGCAACGCAAAGTCGTGATTTTAGTGAAATACTATTGAGTACGCTGTTAAACACCAATCAAATAATTGAATAAATGTATATTTTGAATCGGTTTACTTATTTTTGCAAATACTTACTGGAACTTTTGTCTGACTACAAATTCATATATATAAGCTTATAACTGTTTCTTAGTATAATTTATCCGGACAATCCCAATTTTAAACCTATGTGAAGTCCCTTGTTTCTGATGTGCTGTCATACGTTATAGTACAAGGCTCCAGAAGTTGTAGTTAGAACTACTCATTAAACGTGCTCACGGTATTAATTTTGAAAAGTGAATACAAATTAAAAGAAGTTGTAATCCAGAAAAAGTTGCAATCCAAAAAAACTCTTCTCTTATATGCCTACTTGTAATCAGTTTGTGAATGTCTTAGGATTTTATAGCTGTTTTGTTGGCATCTTTATTATTAAACTGGCAATGTTTCAGGCTTGAAAACGGTATTTGTACCTATACTGAAACGTTGCTAGTTAAATGTAAACAAAGTTGTTATCCATAAAACAAATTGTTCCTATTTACTCTGGAGCAGCTTCTAAATGCCACCCAAGGATATATTTTGTTGACATTTCCGATGTTCTATTTCTGTTCTCAGGCGTATTTAAACGAGACCAGGTATTTGAAGAAAGACGTCACGCAGGCGAGTCACATTCTCACCCAATCTATTCGACCAATAGCAGACCGGTTTGCTGATTTTGAGATTATGGATCGGGAGACTGTTCGTCAGTTGTTAGACAAGCTAATGTTTAACGAGACTAAAACCCAGGTGACGACGCTAACTGAAAAGGTGGAGAACACACTACGCGAGATCAGCGCCTACCAATCAGAACTCAGAGAATATCTAACCGGAAGTAAAATCAACGGAAACTTTTACTTGTAAGTATTTCAACAACACGGAAAAACTACTTCCGAAAAGTAGCCTTAATTTTTTGGTTTGATTAAATCTTTAACTAAGATAAGGTCTATTATCAGCAAAAAAGACAACGCAGCTCTGGACAACATCATCTTTTTGAGTTCTTATTGCAAAACAAAGACGAATAGATAACATGAAGTTGTATTAACGATTGAGCCAAACCTATTTTTTTCATAGATATTCCGCAAGAAAAATCAAAATCAAAGAAACATTCAAGAGATGGCAGTTTTTTTTACAGGAGCAGCAGACTTTAAAAGATCCGTTAATAAGTCACCTTCTAAATTTATTTATCATAACAACGTGCTCTGTAAGATATATATGTGCTTGCCAAACTTGTATTGAATGATCGACGACACTGTTATTGTTATTTTCAGGCAAAATTTCATGCAGGTTGACGTGTATTTTAAAGAGATGAGAGAAACTAGGATAACACAGCTGGAATCTTATGATCTTTTTGATTTTGGATGTAAGTTTGCAGAAATTGTTTTGAATTAGATGCATTAACTGATATTTCAGTAGCGCAATTATGACATATATTCATTAAAAGGTTTCTGCTTTGGTCGGATTGTTTAACGTGCTGACATCTTTCAGTGTATTGTGAATTTCGAAAAGGAACATTAAAGTATTATTTTTCTCATGTCACGATCATATTTCCCTTTCTGCGACTCCGTCCGATTTGCAATGTCTTATCTACAGCTGTTCAAAAACCTCCTTTCAAAAAGAATGTCTTATAACCTTAATCATAAAACAAACAAACAAGACAAAGATGGAGTATCCACACGAAATACAGGCCCCTTTTTCCGGAATTAATAGCACTAACCCATAATATCCTGGTCGCTTTTGCTCCAAACATATTTGGATGAATCACACCAAAATATTCCACAATTTAGCCTACGGCGGTTCCACCACCATGCTCAGATAATACAGAAAATCTTATTCTTGGCCTTGTCACCAGATCTGATAATAAATTAGGGGGAGAAATATTTTTCTTCCGGATGTTTCCGGTATTTAGGATAATACGGTTTTGTCCATAGGCGGTCGGAAGGTTGATAAAGAATGAAAATGTTGAACCAGAACGTATACCGGACCCAAATATTTCGTTCATCTTCATCTAAATGAAAGCTCATACAAAAAAATCAAAAATGTATTTTTAATTATTAATTTATTTAATTGGTAATATGAGTAAACAACAATGTGGGAACGGGTAATTCAAGCTTTTCAATTCGGATCCAAAAGATAGGTTTTCTTTTGGATCCGAATTGAAAAGCTTGAATTACCCGTGCCCACATTGTTGTTCACTCATATCGTAATGGAAACTTGGTCTGACCCTAGTCATCCGACTCTAGCTTCCAAAGAAAGGCTAGTTCTATATATAATGTCTAAATCCATTACCTTGTGCAATCAATGTTATGTATGTATTGTAAAAGCAGACCGAATCGCCCTTGCCTGTTTTTAAGATAGCGCAGCTGAAGAATAGGATAGTAGTCTACGTTTCTCTCAACGTTATTTTCCACATACTGCTAAATTTGAAATAATATCCGTAGGTCATTTCGTGTGAGATAGTAAGTTCCGATACGATAAGGTGTTCCCCATGGCTATAGTTTCTTGTCAATGATTGCTGAGAGTAGAGCAGAACTTAGACAACACCTAAAGGCTGTAGACCCACAACTGGAAATCTATGCCCGTAACCTTCATCCGATCAACATTGGCGGCGAAAAGGCAGAAAATTACATCTTATTTCGGAAACCCTTCAAAAACCATTTCTTCCAATGCAAATTCCACTGACAATAATTGAAAACTAGAGCTGGTGGCGCTCAATAAAAGATTCTGTGTTGTATTCGTCCAGCCAATTTTCCCTTCAAACTGCCTCAGGCGCTTGTGTTCTTTTGTGGCTTCATTACACCCCCAGATTCTGTTCTCCCTTTACGGTGACAAAATTACATTGATGTTCAACACCGTGTTAACACTCTGACAGTTTCATCGTGGCTATAATCCCGTGAGTTTATATATTGGTGGACATTATTGGATGCTGTCTCGAACAGGCAATAAAATGCTAGTATGTCCTGCGGTGCCACTTTGAATTCAACCTAGACAACTAATAGACTGATACACACGTTCACTCGTACTGCCCCAGGAACCTTTCTATTTCATGTATTTTCAGGGTAAAGAGTACTGCAAATAAGCAGGATAACCCATATTTTCAATTGGTTTTATCTATCTCTTTGCACGGATATATAACATTTCAGATAACAAGGCGAAAATAAAGACGTGGATATCAAAGAAAACCTTTGTAGCCTTTGTTATCTATTGGCATATTTTCTTCCTCCAATATCATCGCTTAAATTAAGTCACGTATTTCAACAAATTCTGATTGCCTCGATTTTAACAAGTTCTGAAATTGTTACGTTCAAATAAAATAATAATAATGGTACAAGACTTGTCTGAGCCAGGATAAATTCTGGTATAATTCGAATTCAACGTCGAAAGAGCCTGTTCATGTTTCCTCATATGTATCAACAAATCTTTTTATCCCGCCGCTGGAATGACCTTATGTGTAACAAGTTAACCTTTTGAATCCAATAAGGGACCGGGCTATAACCATTCACTAGGCGTAACGTCGGTTCCTCAGGGCGTGGCCCAGATGTGATTGCAAACTGACACATTCTCATTAAAATATTCTGCCAACTTTTGTTATTATAAACTTTGTTTTAAACTATAAATCTGAGGGTGGAATTAACGGAAAGCCTCTAACTTTTATTTGTTGAGAAAACTACCTATAACTCATGTGATTCTCTGATAACACACAATACATTACATGTAATTTTGAGGTGCGTGTGTGACTTTAAAGAAACAAAATCAGCGTAACTTCGGAATAGTCCGTTAAGTATTTGGACAACTGATACGTTGTTTAATTGGTACTGACCGGTGCTAGTATAACGATATTTGGTTTTCTTATGTAAAGCTAAATTGTATGTTTTTCCTTATGTTTCAGGTGACATTGGGGGGACTTTAGCCCTGTACGTCGGAATCAGTGCCTTTACCTTGTTTGAAATCATTGACTTTCTCTGCGTAACAATGTTATGCAAAGGGAAGAAAAAGCGGATGGATGTCAGTTTGTGAAGAGAATGTGTAACAGCTGAGCAGTTTGCAAACAGAGAAGAAAAAGTCCTTCCAGAGTTCATTGGCTACAATTGAATTACCGGACTGCGCTAAGGTCTTCTTTCCGATTGCTAACAAAGACGTTTTATTCTCGGGGCAGTGGCCTCTAGCTGCAGGCCAGATAAAGACCTCGAAGAACCGTCGACGCGAGAATAGCATTACAATGAAGAAAAGGGTACAACCTTAACACCGAGCCCTCGACCCAATGCACATTAACATATAACACATAATTACGTTGAACAAACCAGATACGATATCCTGAGCTGGACGAGGCACAAATTGGGCTATAATTCTTCAAAATCAAAACTGGGAACATTTGAATGCAAAATTCGACATTTTGAGTGTACACATAGTGGCTGGCTGATTATCATTATGCTTGTGTGATATATCGTCGAGTATCTGAAGATACTGTGGAAAGGGAAAACAAAATCAACATTTGTTTAAAATCTAATCGAAACTGTGGCTTAAGACAATGATGAGCGTACGTTATCTCCAATGAACCTTTATATCTGATATGCTAAACATATAAGCCACAGGAAAGGTTTGTTAAGGTCTATAAGCAAACTTAAAGGGCAAACGATTAATCAATTCCATTGCTTTAAATAATCCGTCTACAAAGGACTAATTAAATTCCGCGACAATCGGATAGAGATGGTTATGCCATCAAATTAATATTTCTGTTGATATAAGACTTTTTGTGAGCATATTTATAATATTTGTGTGACCATGCTTGTGTATACTATAACAAATCTATTTAATATTGTATAAAGAATGCTTCGGAGAATTGAAAACATGTATAAAATGTATTGTATATTCACATAGGGCGCTCATATCGTAATAACAGTATGCATGAATGTTATCTGCTTTTGTATTGATATATGTATATTGATAATGTCGCCTTTTCTGCACACAAACATTTTATGCTTTCGAGTACCTATCTTTTTTGTATATATGTATGAAATATGAAATAAAATGGCGGAAATAAAGATGTGTATATAACGGAATAGCCACATGGCCTTTGTTAGATATATGTTACACCACTAGAGGAAATATTACTGATAACAATCAAGAGAATTTATGATGTCTAAAAGCTATCCGGTAAAATAAAATCGCTTTACCAAAAGCATCCTCATGTTGTCAGACTGGAGGAACTTTTTTCACGGCAAAAAACATCAATTTTGTTAACTGTTGTGTTGAAGTCCCTGGTTAGTATGTAAGCACACCGTCTTCATATATAAGTGCAATGCACTGGAGCCACTGAATCAAATAAACGTACCTAATATGTCTAATAATCTGTCAAAGAGATGTATGATGGCCTACCATAAAGTTAGCAGGTGGTTGGGCGGCACCTTTCTGTGCTCAGTTGCTTTCTGAGCTAAGGAGCATCAGGAAGCCGATTTGCTGTGCATGGTGTCGATCCATCTATGCAAAAAAAGAAACCTGAAATAATAACTGACAAATGAGTGTTGGGCAAATACTTGGATGGGCAACTATCACAACATTTGTACCACACACTAATAAACATCGGGATAATTGACACATCAAGTGAATATTTTTAGTGGCAGGTGCTTAAAGAACAATTGTATCCATTATTAATGTTCTCAAGTTAATTTTTATAAGGAAGATTTTGCAATAGGGCGCTATCTTTCTTACAGTTGGCAAGTTCAAACTGATAAACACTAGAGATAATTTGATTCCGTGGTATGGCGAGTTTAACTTTTAAAACACATTCGGCGTTTTTGGATGACAACTTCTTTTATATATATTAAAATGAACTTTGCGGGTATAGCAAGGAAACCTGGAAAACAAACTTCACAAAAACCAGTCAGCGAAATCCAAAGTCAGCAAGCTGTAATCTCCCGGTTTATGATTAAGGTTGATGAGGGACCTAAAAATGTGAGCACAGACATTGATATATCTTGTGCTTCAATAATGAGACCGGCAGATTGATTGGTTGGTGAGTTGTTTGCTTAGTGAGTGGTTGGGTTGGTGGATACATGCATGGATTGGTGCTTAACGCCGTATATGATTGCAGTGTATTCCAACATGCACTCAACATGGACACTATCATAAAAGTAAATGTTAAGGAATTTGTTCTGTTAGGAGAAACTGTTTCCTTAGTACGAAATGAGCACGCCGTTAAACACAACTAAATAAAATAAATGTACCTAATATGTCTAATAGCCTGTCAAAAAGATGTATGATGGACGACAATAAAATGAGCAGGTGGTTGGCCGGTATCTTCCTGTGTCCAGTTGCTTTCTGAGCTAAGGGGCATCAGGAAGCTAATTTTCCTAGTACCAATTAAAAAAACAAGTGTTTGTCAGGAACACACTGTCAGCTCGTAGAGAGAGTGCCTGTTAAGAGGAGGGAGTGGAGTCCTTCAATGCTCACACTAATGTAAGGTACAAAGCTATAGTTAAGCTACATTTACTAGTATACTTTGTTGGGACCAAATCCGGCTCCCAATGAAAATAATATTGCAAAATAAGAGGGGATTTGTAAACACCAAACGGCGGTATTATAATTCAATGGATAGCAAGCAATAAACAATACTTCATTCAATCTAAAAAACACCTATCTGAAGAAAACCAGATTTTGACATTCAAGGGGAGACAACTTTTCTAGCGAAATTTAAACTCACTGTCTAAATTATATGGATAGGAGCTCTGAGCGACTTTGTCGTGACGAAGTTCTGCTTATCAAAGCTGTGTTATGTTTAAAATTGCCATTACATTGTAACTAAGCTATACAGCGAGAGTGTTTGATTTTTTTTTACGAATAATAAAATATGTTCTCGACTGATACTGTTCATAATACGTTATGCCTGAAGTATTCAAAGGGAACCATTTTCTATATACCGGGGTTAACAGTTAGCAGATACAGCAGATAGCACATACGACGCTAAGAAGATATACGTTAGTGATTGTTTCGCCTTGACGATGGGTCTGCTCCTCAATTTAAACATAAAGGCAAATCTTCTACGTCAAGACTTCACCTTTAATGTATTGAATGTCCATCTAACCTGTGCAATTGCCTGGTTTCCGACTTAGGAAACCAGCTTCACGCTGTGCGTGTTCAAAAACTCATTCTAAAAAAGAGAATCAAATAATTATTTCGACCGTCAAGACTTTGTTGTTGCGGAAACAGTACTACAACAATAAAAAGGATGGTTAATCATTACAATAGTGCTGGTATTCCTCCCAGTCGCTTACGTCATCTCGGACGTTAGGATCATCCTGAACCATGTTTGGTCCTGTTTTTATTATACACCCGGCGGTAAAAAGGCGTTCGGTGAATAAAATGTGCGATTTTTAGGCGTATTTATACACCTATTATGGCCGAACACCACGTACCATCACCACCAGCCCCACGTTTATTAGTTATGATCCGAACACCATGTACCATCACCTCCAGAACCACGTGTATTAGTTATGATCCGAACACCACGTACCATCACCCCCAGCCCCACGTTTATTAGTTATGATCCGAACACCACGTACCATCACCCCCAGCCCTACGTTTATTAGTTATGATCCAAACAACACGTACCATCACCCCCAGCCTCATGTTTATTAGTTATGATCCGAACACCA
>JAVFBZ010182309.1:0-15258 GCA_032466195.1 Katharina tunicata
CAGCCGTGGTGAATGACCTTGTTTGTAACGAGCCAACATTTTGAACCTTGTAACGGGTGTGGCTAACACGGTTGACTTGGAGTGACGTCGGTACATCAAAGTGTGTCTGAGCTGTAACAAGCAGACTGACACATTTCCAATTAAAAATTCTGACAGAAAATTCAGTTTTTAGTTTTTTAATTATTAAAAAACTCTCATTCGACCTACAAATTTGATGTTGGAATAATTGGAAAGCATCTTACTTGTACTTCTTGAGAAAGGTATAAATTTTTCATGAGATTCTGTGAAAGTGCAAAATTCAGAACTTTTGAGTGCATATGTTACTTTAACATTGACGACGCAGTGGTAAAATTTAATAATTTATTCTCAACAGGTAACTTAATACAAAACAAAATAATAAAATACAGGAATAGAGAGAAGACTTGTACATTCCATTTATCAATAGTACATTTTCTTTTGTTTTAAATAATGAACCTATATTATTTAGACTGTGGTAACTTACATCAAGCTGTTTGACTAAAGATAAAATTACATATAACATAAGCGCGATGCAATAAGGAATGTAAACTATGCATTTTACAGTTATTGCACCTTGGTGACGTTTATACAGAGTTATTCAGACACTCAGAAGTTAAAAAAGATATGAATACTGTGGGTCTCTATAACTCTGCATAGACCGAATTAAAAGGCCGTAACTGTTTTAATATAAGACAATCATGAATTAGCATACCTTATCAGCTGGTACCTGAGTAACACATTATTGTTTAGTACATCTGATATCGAAGAAGACGACATCTTTGACACAGCTCAAATCAAAGGAAAAAACGGAATAGCCGTTACACATTGACCACGCGATACATTCCAGGCCCTGGATGATCAGAAAATATGAAATAAACATCAAGTCGTGTAATAATCACTGTTATTACCTTTATGTAAGAGTACATGGGTGGTTGTTAGGCACAGATAAAAGCCGTCGGAGCACTAAAACACCAGGTGCTCTTTACACCATTAAGTCAAAAGTCAAAGTCAAAATAACATTTTTGTTAAAATGTATACCTTTAAAATCTGTATAGTTAATCAATAAAGATACAGTGAATAAATTGAAATACCCCAAACATTCAACATATCATAACAACGAGAGCTTTATGGAACTTGGGTTGGCTGCTTTTATGTTTATGTCAATTACTATTCATTAGATCGTTTAAATTTAGGGTCACGGTCTAATATATAATAATCGTTGAAGACTTAAAATAACTTTGGTTTCTATTGCTTTTCCTGCTATACAATTATCTGCGTTCTCGGTATGTATATTATACGTGTGCTATCGCAATTAGTTTTACAGCAGTAAATCAATCGTGTGTAAAAATAGCATGATCAATGAGATTAAGAGTAACGAGAAAACAAGGATAAAAACAGTACAAATGCAATCTAAGTGACATAGACGTAGGCCTTCATATCTTACTATCAGGACAGTGGCATAGGTAAAACTGGTCCAAATGTTCCCTTCAACATTATCTTCTTTGTCATAACGTTGGTCTTCAGGAGGTGACAGTTGAGTTGGTCTTGAAGCTGGTTGGTGTTGTGTCTGATTTAGAGGAACAGCAACGGAGGCCAAGGATTTCAGCAGTTCTCTTTCTAAACTGTTTGCTACATAGGACATAGAGAAAAAAGTTGATAGAGTAGTTGATTTGTTCCATGACTTGTGCAACCTGGCGACCGGTCTTCAGTGCTGGATTTTGGGTCTCGAAAAAATCTTCCCCGAGAGCATATGCGACGTTATGTAAAATGGCGTGTGGGTTAACCAGAACTGTATAGGCAATTGTGATACCAACCAACATGGTGGTCAGACGAACCGTGGCGGAGTTGTCGGAAGCATTAGCTGATATTTTTCTACGAAGAAAATGGCTTTGTATCAGTTTGATGATGATGAGCCCAGTAAAGACGATCATCAGAAGACTGGGCAGTCCGCTGTACAGAGTCGTGCCGCCCACCAGAAAGATTGCGGTGATTTCCTCAAGCCCCTTCGCCTTCAAGTCTGGCACACATATCTTTCCATTCTTCAGTCCAGAAGCAAATGTCCAAATTCCCGTGTAGGTACCGATGGTCGCGTATATCAAGAGAATTCCACCAAGTGTGTTCTTTCGTGTGCTGATTCTCTTCACCTTTAAAGGACACCAGACGACCAGGAATCTTTCTATACAGACAAAAACGATAAACCAGGAGGATGTCATTTTGGCTGTTTTATAAGTCCAGTAGAAAGCCTTACAACCGGCCTCTCCACCTGAAGAGCGAATGTCTAGTTTGACTAACTCTCGAAAAAATGCCCGATTAAATGGGTGCAAAAAGGTTACAATCATGTCTGAAATCGCTAAGCATACTAAAGTAAAGCTTACTGGCATGACCCGAAAATCTTTCCCAGTGAGCACCCGGATGGAAAGAGAGTTTCCAACCACGGCAGTGACAAAGAATATAGGCTCTGTGACCATTCCAAGAAGGTCAACCGTCTTCTCGTTTTCGGTCTTCTCGTCCTCAAAAAGGCTATTGTTCAGGGAACTTCCATTTACCCAATTACCAAAATCGTTTGAATCAAATGTTAATTTAGTGTCACTCAAATCTGTTTTGTCTGGTATCATGTCCAAATAAGTAACATTCTCAGCTAAAGAAGTATTGGCGGCATTCGGTTTAGAAAGCTCTAACGTTTCGTATAGAGGCTCCGAATCGTTTAAAATTGTCAAATTCGCGAAATCTGTCAAATTATATTTTACCACTTCCGCTACCGATCCTGTCTCAAAAAAACTCAGGACTATAAGACAGTACAAGGTGAAACTGGATACAAACTGTAACGCCATGGTGGTTTGTACCACAAACACGACATACGTTCTGTTCAGAGATCTTCAGGTGATTGTTTATATATGAGCTACATTGGTGCTCGTGCTAATATGGCTCTAAGGGTAATAACAGTTTTACATTAGCGTGATTAGCAAACAATTATTTTGTTTTTTGGACCAACGCGATAGTGAGGAAATATAATGTATAACATGCATTTATTTTTGGAAGAAAATGACTTTTTTAGGGTCATCGCAACATGATAATCAATGATATCAACCAGGCGTAATGATCTCTCTACCACCCATTAACACATATTGCCAAAAAGGTATGAAAGGTTTTTCAGCTCATTAGTCGTGCATTTATGTAAGATAGCTTTTTTTATCATCATTACACTGGCTGTTTGGAGGGAGAACAAAAATATATAAATAAATAAGTGTATTAACAGATTAGCATCAGATGCATAGACTGACCTTTTGCATCTCTAGACTTAATTGCTGGAAAAAGTAAGAGTATTACATGTGTGTACATAGTTTTGATTTAAGACAGTAATGATCGGTTGCTTTAATGAAGGTACAACATAAGCAGGCTATGGTATTATTTGGCTGTACTGTTAATGAGGAATCCCCGTACATTAAGAGAACTGAAGATACCGTTCTAGTGTATCCAGACGCAAAAATGTAATCAAACATACGCTGCCTTTGGTCATTATAGAGTGGGCAGTGTAACAAGTAATGGTCTCGTTAGTTCGCCCACATGCGCAATTAGCGTTAGTCGTCAAAAAATTGCTTCGAAGATCGTCATTGAGTGAACTGCATCCATTTCTTATGCGGCAAAGAATTCTATTTTCAGTTCTGCTCCCAACATAACACCAAGGCAAAGGATTGCTAATCTTGAAGAAAGTAAGCTTTACAGTTGGGTTTCTACCTTTTAAGTCTTGTTACGATACGCGAAAACTTAAATTTTGTGAAAAATCGTGTTAAAAGAAACAAAACCAAAGAAATATCTTAATGTTGTTTTCATCTTCCGTTCTACTCAAAACCAATCAACATATCAATTTACACCACGGAACATTGTTAATTAACAAAATACGACTGCGTAAAAAACTATTTGTACGTGTGAATATGGCATTTTGATTATATTACTATAATGTGGAATTATTATATAAATAATTATGTAATGTTTGCGCCTAAACATGTATGAAAATATAAATTACGTAAATATGGACACTGGGGGGCGCATGTCCACACTGCAAGGATGTCCTGTATTGTTTAGGGAATTGGGGCTGATCTCAGGCAGAATCACTTCAAGTAAAAGACCACTCATAAAAATTATGTTTTGGTTTTAAAGTGTTTGTAGTGGTTTTAGTTGATGCCAAATGATCGCAAAGGATATTGCGCACTATTTTTGGACATTGCTCATGAAGATATTTCAATTCCACCTATCATTATTTTTGGTTGGTAATAAGTAAATACATTCATTGCAACATTCACCCTAACGTAGCGTTCACGCCCTATGTAAAGTCCATGATTGTTTTGTTCATTTGTAAGGTGGCAACCAGTTACAAAGCTCCGCTGACCAGCAGGAGAACGGTGTATACATGATACACTACACAATACACTTGATGTGTGAAATGACGAAAACTTACCTACAAATTAAATAAAGAAAAAAAAAAAGATAAATTGTACATGAATGTTTTAAAGACAGGTAAATATAAGGGATTGATATAAACACCCCACTCAGGTAACTACATTAAACCCTCATTGTTGAAGTGATGATGTTCCAGTACATCTACTAAACACGAAGTAAATAACATAAACAATTCGATAATAATAATTCTCTTCAGAGTAGCTACCAATTACCCAAACATTTAAAAAGCTTGTCGTAAACGTATTCTGAATCAAAATTTTGTTTATAAGAATTCAATAATTAGCTTTTCTGGAATTTGCTGTCCTTTACTATGAACTTAAAATTCAGCTGTGGTAGATACCCGGAATGAATTAGAAGCCGGGAAAGAGAATTTCTACCCGGAATGAAACAGTTTCTTAATTCCCGGTATGCAGCCTATATACCCGGCATGAATTACTTCATTCCCGGTTGACAGGTAATATTGCTTTATTTCATTTGGGGTAGCATATGAACATGTTCTACACAATTTCAAATAAAAGTGATTTGATTGGTGCAAATGTCCTATTGGATTCGATACAGCCAAATAGGGTTACACGAAAGGGTGGCAACTGTTATAATCAATGTTAAGGCCAATTCACACGTTACCCAGCACGACAGCCGCGCCGATAAGACATAATGAGAACGTGAATTAATATCTTCTTGTAGTGGGATATGGAAGCTAAGACAATGAAAGTAACTCGAGACTTTATGGAAAACAACTTCTTGTATATTTTCGTGTTCAACGTTTATATCTAGATGCTAAGACCTATTTCAAGTAATGATGACATTTCTTGAAAACTTGGCATAAAATAGTTTCAGCATATGCATTGAAACGTTGCACCGGAAATTTCGGAATGACGTTAAATTTAAATAACTGCTATATTTCTCCTGGTCCGTACAAGCTTTGTACCCAATGAATAATTTTTATTTTCACGTGAATGTTTTAATTTTTGAACAAACATCAAATCTTGTTACAATCAAGGCAAACGGAATTAGTTGAAAAATCCAAATTTTGGTGCGTATGTGACTTTAAGAGAGTGCAGTTTAAGTTGTGTAGGTTAGAATAGAATTGAGTACAGTTTTAGGTTGCGTGATTCAATCATTCAAGATAAGAGTGAATTAGTGCTACACAGGCCTCGCCCAAAGACTGACTTTAGTCGCTTCCTAATATTGTGTCATAAAAGGGTCTTGGGCGTCACAAGTAATATGTTATCCATATTTCAACCTGGCTTTCGTTATGTAAAGCTCTCAAGCGCAGAGTAAAATTTAAAACAAACATAAATTTTTAAATTATAACTAAATAAAAAACGATTAGAAAGCAATAAGAAAGAATATACCACTTATAAATAGAAAGTTAATCAACACTAAACTAACTGTTTTGGTCTTGATTATCAAAATTCGAACAAAAAATCAAGGGCGTGAATTTTGCACAATAAACAGCTATTTTTGTCTAAAATATGTTTTTTTGTTTCTTTTAAGGCCTGCCTTTAGTCAAGCAGGAGGTGGATCCTCTTGATTATTTGTTGTTCATGGAGAATTCGGCAGCAAAGGACTTCCAACAACTTTATTTTCAGTTTGCAGTTAGAAACCATATATTGAACATCCCTTCAACGTGGACTTGGAAATGGCTGATTTGTGTATGGATTTATGAAGAGGCATGCGAGACTCTGCGGCCATAACCTTCACCTGAGGTTGTCCTATTTTGCACCAGTTAGGCCCCTATACTCTGTTCCTGTATTCCACTTTACCCCAGGATAAATTCCACCATGCCCCGAGGGCTAATAGGTCAAAGTGGAATTTTGTTTTAAATGTGTCAGTATAGCCTCACTAAATATAATAAAGTTTAATTCTTTATGGATTTTTTTTTTCTTTTTTTGATAGTGCTATTCCTCAGGAAGTTTACTAAAGCAAAAAACCTCTGCCTCGGTTGTGTTTCAAAGTATTTGTAAGATGGAAGTTTTTTGGCCCGCTTTGCCCCGGGTTCCCCTATAACCTAACAAATTTAGGCCTACAGCAGACAAAAGTAAACGGGTCGTGGGCATTATTGTGAACAAAATGACTGGGGAAAATGTCCTGTTAAAACCTCGAATAACTATAAACCTAAAATTTAATATTGTAGTTTCTGTAACAAGGATGGGCAAGACATTGAAATGTGAAACAAAGATAAGCTTATTAAGGGCATTTAAGAGAAAGAGAACGCAAGACTGGCAAGCGAATAGCCTATATTCTATAATAGACTGACAGCACAATTAAAGCTGGAGTAATGCATTCAACAACAAAGCATTCACTTGAGCATAACGTAGAAGTAGTCCTGCTCAATTCGACGTGTGATAATCAAGACAACAGGAGCTTTAATATGATTGACCAAGTGCGCCATAAGTCGATAATGTATCTGCGTGTTTAAGAATTGACTAGATTTTTTAACCCAAAACATCTATAAAATTTATAATTCCATATAAGAATCTCTGTCACACGTCAATTTATCTAATGTTACGTGGCCTATGTCATAGTTGACGACCTAGACCACATACACCTCACAGGGCCGGGACTTTGTCCAAAAGTAGGCCTACCCGGTACTGGAAAAGAAGAGTAAAAAACACACACACAGTGACACAAAACAACAAGATAAGAGATACAATATAATGCCTTGTGTCATTGGTACCACACAACGAAGGGGAGCATGTGTGCCTTGAAATCGGCTTATATCAGTACAATGCCTTTGGTCGGTAATTGTTATTGTCCCAAAGAATTCACTGCGCTTGTTACCACAGAGTTCAAAGACTAAACTATGTGACAAACAGTAGAAATCTCCTGTGTGTTGAGGTAAGAAAAATTACTTCTTATTCTGATGATAGAATTTTGACAGATGCCTGTAATCAAGGAGAAACAGCATTTTTCATTTAAATATATATATATATGTATTTTAAAATTATGAAAGTAATTGTGTAATTAGTTTGAAATCTCAACATGGATTGGAAAGACATGCATAGATTGTTTCTCACAGATGTTGTTTTCATTATGACAGAGCCGTGTTGTTGTTGTTGTAATGTCTCTCGTACACAGTCTGCAACCCAGAGTGCCAATCTCAAATGATGTTAGCTGTAATTTTAGCCTCTGTGTCGGCCGGCGTCATCCTTACTCTTTTGTTACAATGTCTGTGTCTGAGGAAGAGATTTGGTTCTCTCCCCAGACAAAGTATTCCATCCAAACCCCAGACAGAGAGCTTCCAACTCCCAAAGGTAAGCTACAGTCCTCACTCTAGGAGCACTGTGGCGTTTGATATCTACCTGTTGGGTATTTTTAACAAGCGTCATAACAGTAATAATGTCTAATTAAATAACGGTTTCAGAGATGTTTAATGTTGATTAAATGTTAAATGATGTTCAAATAATTTGACAAAAAGGCTTAGCCTTATGGCTATGGGCGGTTATCAGACGCTGGTTCTTCGCCGTCAGGCATTATCAAAATTAAAGAAAACTAAACGTCTGTGCAACTGGGACTAAATGTAGGCATAGCTCAGCAATTCATGTTCAAGTATCCTATTTATTGTCTTTTCTAATTATTATGTTTTCTAGTTATTATGTTTAATTCTAAAGAGTCAAAAAAACTTAAGCATTTTGGCATGTTGGGTGGATGTGATGTTGCAAATAATCTGAGTTACTTAAGACTATAGAGTAAGACCAGCTAAACACAAATTGTGATCGCTTATTTCAGGTAGTAGTATTTAGAAGGAAGCATATTAAAATGTCTGCAGACTAAGTGATGCCAGCGAACTTATTCAGACTAATGATTGTCAGAGTTATGTATAGGGTTATACATTGTGCAAACAAACAAGTTTGCTGTGGATGCATTGGCCTGTGGAGAACTTGACCTGTATTCTTTATTAACATAGCTGCGACTGTTTTTGCTCTGTAAAAAGTATTAATATTCCATATAAACAATAAAATTACCTTCCCACCAATGTTTTGGGTGAAAAACCCCAATTTAAAATAAAGCAGAATTTCACTCTCTCAAGAAATTTGTTATTAAATGAGAAAAATCATGTTTTCATTGTCAATATGCCCCCCAGACATTGAATGGGGGAAATAGGTACAAAAGTTTAACATCAACTTAGATAACTATAGATATTTAGTACTTTTCACAAACGTTTCAATATAAATGCACTTGACAACATGCCTGATAAAGATAGGCCATTTTTATTTTCGTTCAAAATGTACATGAATTTTATTCATTCGATTATTTTTTTTATTTTTTTATTCAGGAGTTGCAGAATCTATTGAATGATCCAGAGTTGAAATCTAAGAAAGAAACCTGCATTTTCTTGAATCTGTTGTTTCAGTTTCTCTTCAGAGAACTGAAGGACAAAAAATTTGTTAGAAGGTAATTTTATATTCAATTTATAATGTTTGAGGCACTCTCTAAGGCCTGAAGTATTTGGAAACGAAAGCAATGATAAGATGCTGCAGTTTCTTTAAAAGGTGGTTTGATACCTAAAACAGTAACCTTTAGCCAAGAAGGATATACTGTCACTGACTGTGTTTCTGCAGTAAGAAAAGTGCAAATACATATATATAGCAATAACTTTAAAAGTGCACTATGAAAAAAAAATATATATATATACATACGCCTGTGATACTTTTTGTATTATGAATCATGATAACAAACACGTTAAATAGACATCATAATACTTATCATATGTATTGCCATTGAAGGCTTTGGTGGGCATGACCATCATAGATTCATGAATACTTTATATACTCCAAAGAAATTGTGAAATTCACCTGAACGCATATCACATTGGCATTTCATGGGATTGTCAAACTCCCAAAGAGACCATTGCTCTTTGATTTAAATAAATTATTTAATTTCGAGGGGAAAAGAAAATATATTTATATTGAACTGTGTGAGACATCTGGCATACAGGTATATGTAAACCATTGTTTTCATGCATGTGTTCTTTGATTATTGATGTATTTATTTAATGTGATTTGTTTGGACAATAAAACTGGTGGATTTGATCCCAGATACAATGGAGTCTGTAAATATTTATAATAGTTAATGTATTTACTTTAACTATAATTGGATAGATGGGTCGTTCGGAAGATGAATGCTGAGTTTACTGAACTCCTTCAGACAACCTCAGGAAAATTGCTGGAAAAGATTTCTGTAAGTATGTGAGGGAAATTATAATGACTTCCACAGCCTTCCAGCTGCCAAAAAAATAAAACTCGTAATTAAAAGAATGTAGAATAAGACTCTTAAGACTATTTTCTTTGTATCATATATAAGGTATTAAACATGTTCTAATGTGTGTTTATTTCATACATCAACAATAATATGTGTTCTTATTTTATTTTTTTGTCAGGAAACTACCTGAGCTCCCTACTTGTGTACTTGACTTAGAGATAGTTTGTCTGAAATATTACCTAAACAAACTGATATACAGGCAGCAGTACCCTACAGTTTGTTTGAAGTATTATGTATTGAAATTGTGCCCTTTTGGCATCCTGGATTTTCTTGTTCCTTGCAATTGCTTCTTGCTAGTGCTGCCATGTTTGAGAAATAAAGGCAAGTACAGCATTAAAGCCTAGATGCCTAGTTACATGCAATCATACAGAATTGTCTACACTAACCCAATGATAAGGTCTTTATACTTTGAAGATTTTTTATTCAATTGTCCACTTTTTATTCAGTAGGTTAAATAGTATGTACAGTGATTTTATACAGTTTCCTTAAGCCTGTAACTATTGCTTTGAAACTTTGACTTTTTTGTAGGTGAGAGATTTTAATTTTGGTTCAACCTTTCCAATTGTACACAATGCTACAATTAGACATTCCAGAATGTCAGAGGATCAACAGTCTATCGAGGTAATCATTATTTTAGCGTTTATTTACTTATTTTAAATAATTTACATTGTGGTATTTACTCAAGCAGGCTTAGAAATAATAAAAGTAGTACTTCAAAAGGATGCAACGATATTTGAAAATGTCCTGTGTGGCTTTCCACTGCTCAACGGAAGTTTTGTGTACACTGGTGCTCTCAGAGCTATTTGGTAGCTGGAAAGGCATTTACTGTGACATGGTGTTTGTATACTTTGGTTGGATCATGTCTTAGTGTGTCGTCAGTGACTCCTTTCCTTCAACCATGGGGTCCGTGGCTCCGTGGTTAAGCGTTGGAATATGGAACCCCCTTCACTGTACCCGGAATAGATTCGATCCCCCCTGTGGATCTTTGGTATATAAGGGAAGTTTTCCAGTGGCTGCGAAGATTGCAAGGTGTTTTTTATGAGGTTTCTTCCCGGTTTTCCACCATACACCGGCAACGCAAATAATTAAGATTAGTAAGTCGTCATATAGGTGAAATACTCTTGAGTACGACGTTAAACACCAATCAAACAAACAAAATCAACCATGGGGTAATCATGCCATCAAATGAGTAACATAATAACATTGTAAAATCTTATTTAAACAAACTGCTATTAAAGTATCCCTTTTAGATTATGGGGTTTTTGACATTTCTAATCAGCAAACTCTAATGAGAAAGCAAGCTTTTGTTCATTCTACTTGCACATGTTTGGAGTTGTTTGATTGGTTTATGTTTCTTATTTCAGGAATTGGACATTGCTTTGGATATAGAATACAATGGGGGTTTCCACCTGGCTGTAGATGCAGATTTAGTCTTCGGGAAATCTGCTTACTTGTCAGTTAGAGTAACAGAACTCAAGGGCTGCCTAAGACTACAATTCAGTCGCAATCCATACACACACTGGTCATTGGCATTTTACGAGGTATACCACATTAAAACATTACATAATTTAACAAATAATATGTTCTTCTAATTAAAATTGAACTCTATCCTAACACAGTGGACTGGGCATAATCAGTGTGCTGATCCACATAGGATAATCTGTCTCTCGACCCTACAGGTTCATGTATATGAGTAAGGTGGCTATGGAGATGGCATGGCTATTTATATGAAATTAACGTGCTGTTTTCCACCGAAGATTGTCATTATATATGTAAAATATATCTTCAACAGCAATCAAGTAAGTAAATACATTTTTTATATATTAGTTATATGTAGGTCAAATATCAGACTTTCATTCACTGATAAAAGTGATATTTCAACACTTTTTGTAATTACATTTTGTATTATTGTGGTTGGCGGGTGCTTCTTGTCTGCCTGCGCCTTGGAGTTCTCAGAGCTTAAGATAACCAGGAAGCCGGCATGTTGTCATGTTCTGTCATGCTCTTGTCCCAATTGTTACCAATGTAGTTGTGGGTGGCTTTCTTCTCATGTTAAGCACATTCTGTCAGTCTAAGTTGTGTAGAATGGCATGTAAACTAATGCTCTTGTTATTTTAGGACCCAACAATAGAGTTTAATGTAGAATCCAGATTTGAAGGTCGACCTATTCCACAGATCACATCACTTATTGTTAATCAGGTCAGTCAGTGCATTGGTTAAACAGATTGTCTTAATTCTTAGTAACCATTTAATGGGGTTCAACAAATTAGGAATCAGTATCATTTAATTTTATTTCTCATACATTTTCTGACATTTTGGTAGGTAATTGAATGAATCAGTTGGTGAATCAGATCTACCTCGTGCTACAGAAAGCCATATGTGTGAAATGACCTTTAGGGGCTTTGTTATAATCCAAGCAAAGAAATGCACATGGAGGCCAAAAGTGTCAGATCTTTAAAGAATATTGTCATATCTAAAACTTGACAAAAACTACATAGCTGAAATAAGATGAATGTTTACTTAACCATCCATTAAATGTGGTTGTTTTTCTTTCTAAACTTTTTTTGACTTTGTCCTCAACACCTATGTTTGATCATTACAGATTCGGCGCTCAATCAAAAAGAAGCACACATTACCAAACTATAAGATGAGGTACAAACCCTTCTTCCTGCCCCAGGAGCCGTTCCTAAAGTGTCAAGATTTATATTTCCGTGGGAATCGTATTGGAGAGGGATGTCTGGAAATCACTGTGATAGAATGTAGTAGGCTTCTGAAACCGCCTGCGGAGTCCAATTTGTACTGTACCGTCTCTTTAGGTAACAAAACATAATTACCTTCCATATCTCATTAAACATATACGTAAGCAAAGTAACTCTGAATTGTGAAAAATAAAATTGCATATTGATAAATAATAAGACAAAACTTTATGGATTCCAACTTCTTCTTATATTGGTGCGTAACGTTTCAATGTCTATTCTGACATCGTTCTCAAGCATATTGACATGTTATAATATAGGAAATATATATACAGTATAGAGATGAGTGGAGTTTTGATAATGATGTGGTTAAGAGACATTATATAGTAAGAAATTGACATGATAAATAAAGAATTACAACAACTCATCAAATATGGCTTATGTTAAGGTAAACATGTTAAAGGGTGTATCAACTATATCAGGGTCGGGTAAGCACTGTGGTGAAAAACATAGAGGGTTAACAAAGGCATAATAAGTACAAAGAGCAGATCATAAGAACATTTAGAAAAGAAGCTAAGGGTTAAAGAGTCAAGTGGTACTTGTGGGGGGTTTGGTGATTCTAACCGCCCCATTATCAAAACTTCACTCATCTCTATACTGTATATATACACTGTATTTCCTATTTTCTAAACTGTATATATATATCAATTAGAACATGTCAATATGCTTGAGAACGATGTTAGAATAAACATTGAAACTACAATAATTGAAAAAGTTGGAATCCATAAAGTTTTGTCTTATTATTTATCAGTACATCAACTTCTAAATATCTCTAAAGCAAGTTAAAAATTACATATTGATAATCAATATTTTTTGGTGAATAATTGATTTTGCATGAAGTTTTTATTTTATTTGCTGTATTGTATTGAATGGAGCGCAAACAAATGGGCACTAGTACTATATACGTTTATTAAGTATGATCAGAAGTACTATCGGCTTGTATACTGTATGTCATTGTATTAGTTTATCCAAGAAATTATGAAAAACATATGTAGTGGTTTAATAATTACACAGAATACAGGTATATTAGTGACTATAAACTCTTCATTGTGTGAAGCTACATGTATGTTAAGGGAGATATCAAGATCAGTGTAAATTAGCAACTGTAACAACTCCTGCAGTGTTGTTTGTTGCAAATATAATGCAAGACAGGTTTCCTTCATCCGTGTGTCCTAATGTGAGTGTAATATCATTGAGTACAAACAAGTGTACACAAAAAAAAATGCCAAGCAACAAAGCTTTCCTTTTTTATTTGCACAGATCTATAGTTATACATTGTACTTTTACTGATTGTGTATTTTGTACAAAAGTTTAATAAAAATCCCATTCATGACTAATAATAAATAAGCATATCACTGATACTGAACAATGAAATTTCAATACGATTGTGTTTTGCTATAGAGTGTGGTGGAAGTGATAACCCACAAGGTTCAAAGCAAACAGCATTATTCCACAGATTTTATCAGCGAAGGATATCCTGATACATGTACGTTACCAACATATTATTAATAAAATTACGTATTTAAAATATGTTACAGGGAGTTTACCATGGTTTGAACTAGTCCGTGTCAGGAGGACGTTTGTGACACTAGATGTTCAGATTACTAGATTACCAGGGCAGGCTATTGGCTTACTTTTTAAGGAGGTAAAAATGGCTTTACTATTTATAATGCATGTTAAAACTTTTTCAAATTTAAAAAGAAAACAAATTGTGCCAAATGAAAGCAACTGCAGGATGGAGCTCATAATTTTGCTGTTACTGTGTGGCAAGTAGGTTGTCATATTGGTTGTGTGAAGATCTTCTTTAGGTTTGTGTTTAACACCAATTGAGCTATACTGTGTGTGTTATTTTGTGTTGCTGGAACAAGGTTTTTACATTGTCTTTGCTGGAATTTAACTTATTTTACGTATGTATTCAAGACTGCAAAATTCAGTAGCATCTTGAGCTTATATGTCTGTCGCAAAACATTTTATTATTAATTATTTCAGTAGCAAATTTTTAATCACCAAGTGCAACAAAGATTCAGATATAGTTTATTCTTTAAATTACTGAGTGACTACAATCTTAATCTCGATTTCTAATTAGGATTTTTTGCTGGAGCGTTACGAGTCTGTGATAGTTATAGAGGCTGTTTCAGCCGACGGACCAGCAGCACACACAGATATCAAAAAGGTAGGAGCAACCACATTTCTGCTTTTTATTGATGGCTTTGTTCAAAATAAAACTTATCAGAAGTGTGTGAATTAAATAGACTCGTTGGAACCATATAGCGGAGATTATCGGGACATTTGAATCTCATGATTTTAAAAATAAATTTGTGTTATTATCCTTTCATGAAAAGTTACCTTGGACGTAAGGTTTGTCCCAAGTAGGCCAAATTTTTAAAATTGAAAGAGAAAACCAGCTCTACCGACGCACCCCAGTTTTACATCCGTTACTCCCTAGTAGTTGGTGGTAATTTGTCATGTATCTTTATCTCTTTATCTCAGTATGATATCCTGGTAGCCGTGGGCAATCAGAAGGCCACTTCACAGAAACAAGCAGCAAAACTATTAAAGAATGCAGGAGAAAAGTAGGTTCAGATTTGATTTAAATTATTTTTCGTCTTTCTGGGGTTTTTTTGTTGTCATTTTTAAAATATAAATCATTGTTCAATAGAAGTGAAGAATTAACATAACAGTTTTGAACATCTTGTTTGAGTGGCATTTAGAAGCTGGGTAAATTACAAAGACATGACGACTGAGATGGATTTTCAACTTC
>JAVFBZ010182320.1:0-15258 GCA_032466195.1 Katharina tunicata
CATATATTTGTAAAGAGGTCACCAACCACCCGGATGTATAGCCATGGTGAAAAACAGTTACAACTTCACGATTTTCAGCAGCTTTTGGACTGCCCAGGTTAATATTTTTCCATCTGTTTTGAACATACGCTTTTTGGTTTAATACGTATTAATAAGGTCACTTATGCATGGGTAATTTACCTTTGCTGAAAAAATTCATCCATTATGAACGTAAAGGTTGTTTCTTTCTGTTGTTGTTGTTGTTGGTAATTTGTCTTGACCCTTCACTTGATTCTTGAATTTGACCACAATGTGCAGGAAAATTCCCTGAAAAATTTCTGGGTTGAGAGTAATTTTCATCACTTCAGGGTAAGGTGTGGTGTTATGGGTTATCTCCGGAAGTGTCCATTCCCTGAAACACTTTGAATCGGAGGAGTCACCTGGCAGGTAAGCATGCTTACTTACACTGAAATATTTTGACAGCTTTCAAAAGAGAGGGTCCCAGTTTAATTGTAGTTAAGAAAGTTCAACACTAGCTGGTTTGACCTATCCGGATCTGTTTGAAACGTGTCAAATTGTAATGCCATATTGATATTTGAGGTGCAGTTATCGATTACCTATACTGTTTTCAGTGTACTGACACATATTTTAATCTTATCCGTGAATTTTTATGTAAACCATAGGTCTTTTAATTAAAGGCTTCGAATTTCGAGTACACAGCCCTTGCACTAGGTCACACCAAAGCGAGGTTTCGTAAATAAACAAACCGACAAAAGCACGTGGCTCCATAAGGTACAATGTTAAAAACTCTTCAACAGAAATCTTTCAAAAGTAATGTTTTAAGTCTTTGTTTGTTATTTAAGACTGTGTACTCGTGTATTGCTGGAAATGAAAATGACTTAAATATCCAACATTATAGAATTCTATTGATAATTGTATTATACAAGATTAGTTACTAAAATTTTTTCCCAACTTGCATTATGTATTCGTTAATATTGTGACTTGTGAGTGTTTTAAAATTATAAAGTGATGTGGAACTTTGAGGTTAAGAAAACGCCCTCATTGTTTTTGTCAAAACTATAGGCCTAATATGTTAATTGCTAAATGACAGTCCAATCCAGACGGTGACATGTAGCACTGATACAAAGTAGTTGTGAAAGCGCACCTGAGAAGGATGTTTTAATTACCTTGGAAATCACTTCACAAAATAGTATGCCCATAATACACACATGAACTAGTGTTAATAAACAATGGTGGAGATTTAAAACCTGTAAAGTTCTAAATGTTGAAAATTACTATATTATTTACACAATTCACACACATCATGCATAGTGACATGTATGCTAAATTATAGTACTTTATATAAAAAAAATCTTTAAATAATGAATTGTATGTTAAATGATATATTATATACATGTACATGTAGGGTGCAACTAGCTTTTGTCTAGCTTTACTCTGTGTACAATCAAAGCGACTTTTAATAAAGGACTTATATGGTTTGTTTTATTTATAGAATGCCGAGAAAAGTAAGGGGTAAAAAGCCAATTGGCATGCGTCATAAGAGATACTGGAAAGCGGTTGAGACAAAACAGTGTGTGGAATACAACTACTCTGATTTTTTTCTTGAGCAAGAGTGACAGTCCAAGTGACACACCATGTCCAAATATCCAAACTGGCGAAAGTGTCGACAGCGGAGGATCATGTGCGCATGAATTCTACCTAGTAGCTGACCAAATCATTCACCTCACTCAGATTTTGATGTAGATGCTGTATGCCAGGGGCACATGAACTTGGCTCGTGAGAGACGATATTCAGACATACTGGGAAATTTAGTTTTGCAACCTTCATTCATCTTCAACGAAACAAACTTCATTCTTCTGAATTCTGACGACATTAAATTTGTAAAGATATATGATGGTGAAATACCTGGTATAAAATGGTCAGTTACCATTGAAAGGAACACCTACAAGGCAAAAATATATGTCCATAGACAGTTACGGAGTAATGGTAATCTGGAACATCTTACCTCCAGTGTTTGCAACAGAAGGTGATATTATTCTTATGCTAAAAAAAAGTTTAAAGTATGGTATCTGCGTTGGAAATCCTGACACAGACTTCAGGATGTTGAAGCCAGGCTTATCAGCTTTTCATTAACCAGATTTTGGAGCCATTGCTGGAAATCTTTTATATTCAGAAACTGTCAGATGTTTTGGGTGCAAATATCTTGTAGAAGGAAGTAGATGTAGGTCATGCATTGAGCACAGATCATCTCTAAGGAAAAAAGATCAAAGATGAACAGCACAAAGTTATCTGACTCTGACAGTTTGTCCATTATGTCCAGGAAAACACCACACTCCAAAATGACAAAACACCAACTGTGTGCAAAAGTGAAAGCTCTGCAATCCAAGCGTAAATCAATGAATACACAACTAGTTACCTTGCGTAAAAAGCTACAACAAGCTATTGAGGTGTCAGAAAAACTCTCAACAAATGGAGATATGTTGAAAATAGCACAGGAAAGTTTTCCACGAGTTGAAGCAGACTTTCCAGACGAAAATTGTTTTCAGCGTTTATTCTGGTCTGAACAAATACAATTTAATAATGCCAAGAAGCTTAGTGGAATGCGATGGCATCCAATGATGATAAAATGCTGTTTGCAGATACAAAGTCGTTCCACAAAGGCTTATGAAACGATGATAAAGCTCGACTTCGTTAAATTACCAAGTTCAAGAACATTGCTCGATTACACACATTTCATGGAGAGTAAATGTGGAATATCTCTAGATATTCAAAAGCATCTCACTGCAGAATGTACAACTAGAGGCATGTTTGAAACATACTGGAAGAACTTTGTGGAGTACTTTTTGATGAACTAAAAGTTAGGGAGGTTTGGTGTACAACAAGCATACTGGAGAACTTGTTGGATTTCTCGACCTTGATTAAACTGCAAACCAGTTGTTAGATTTAAATCGACAAGACGATAAATCCAAAGTAGCAAGTCATATGCTTGTTATTATGGGGAGAGGTGTGGCCACAGATATAACATACCCTCTAGCATGTTATGCTGCTGATGGCATCACATCACCATATTTATATTCTGTCGTTTGGCAAGCCATCGAGGTGCTTAACATAATATTGGACTAAACGTTTTGTTCGTAACGTGCGATGGAGCTACCTCAAACAGAAAATTATTTGCAATGCATAATGATGAGTTTACGCACTTAACTGAAAATATATATGCACCTGATAGAAACATTTACTTTATTTCTGATATACCTCATCTTGTGAAAACTGTTAGAAATTGTTTTTCTAATTCCTTTAGCCATACCAAATCCAGAAAACTATGGAGTGATAACAAATATATATCGTGGATGCATATTGTAGATTTATATAAGGAGAAAGTTGAAGGCAATATATACACACATTGTCCTCAACTAACAGAACGCCATGTCAATTTAGACTCTCATTCGAGAATGAATGTTAATTTAGCAAGTTTTGAGTGACACAGTTGCACATGGAACACTTATATGGAAAGGAAACAAGTGAAACTGTCAAGTTCATAAGAACTATGAACAAGTTTTTTGATTGTTTGAATAACATTTTTTTTTATGAAGGTGCACATAAATTAAATGGAAATATAAGCCCTTACGTGTGTGTGGATGACAAGAGTTGGATTGGCTGGAAAATGATTTCCCCAGCTACCTTGAAGGCTGGAGTATATCTGTTGATAAACGACCTAGAGATTTCACAACAAATGAGAGAAATCAAATGAAACTTAGTTCACAAACACTTAAATGATTACAAATAACTGTAAAATTTGTAGTACAGTTGGTTAAGTACTTTTTGTCACATGGAGTTCGTTTTGTTCTCATACTGTATTCAATCAAGACCCACTTGAACAATATTTTGGTCACAGTCCCCATGTTGGGGGGTCACAGGACAACCCTACAGTAAATGATGTCCGAAATAGTGTAAATAGGCTACGTGTAATTGGATCAACAGCTCTTTCTGTGGCTGGTGGAAACAAAAAACGTGAAAGAAAAAATGTCCGGTAGTTTGTCACGAGCCTTTGGCTAAACGTAAAAGGAATTAAATCGTTGGTCATGTGTACTTGTATATTAACCGGTCACAAGACTATTTGTCCCCTGCCAATCGAGAACAGGAAGTAATTTTGCTCATTTGTTACTGTGTATCCATAACTTGTTTGTTTGGCTTAAAGGGGGGAAAAGAAAACTCCCTGAGGGACTAATATAGAAAGTACACACCCTGATGTAATTAATACCACACTTGTTATATTTTCCAAGCTTCAAGACCTAATGTAACAAGTATTCAAACACGGTTTCTCATATCTGTCTACATTTCAGTTGAATAAATTTCACAAAGTTTTTTAACAAAAATCTATAAGATGACGCTAATACTTGTTAAGCCAAGATAAAACTTTTGGATTTGTTTTTCTCAAAATGTCATTTTTGGACATAGGCGGGTATGGTTTTAAGCCCTCAATACAAGCAAGATTTGTTTTCCCCTGCTTTAATTGTTAATTTGTAAAAAAAACTCCTAAACATTCAATTTGGATTATATTTTATAGTTTGCCAGTTTGTGCTTCAGATTTATATAATAAAAGACAAATCACTGAATTCAGACTGTTTTTGTTTCATTTCTTTCATTTGATATTTTTTTTTGAAATACATTTGTTTAAATGGGAACCAATACTGAAACCCGAATATTTGTTTGAGAAAATACCAGTAACACACTAGACTGAAACAGTTGGTATACAATGTATGAAGGTTCATTCTATGGTCGCTTTGACATTTAAAGTCTCTTCTCTTCTCTGGACACTGGTATTTCTTGTCGTTTGATAGTTTGCACTTTTTTTTTTATCTTTTATCTGTAAGATCGCACAAGCTATCGCTGACAACATCATCATCAAGGTCCAATTCGTCCCAAGAATTAAAATCTGATTTTGAAGACATCGGGAATGAGAGCATGAACGCTGCTGCATTATTCGAATGAGGTTGTTGGCAACTAGGCGGATGTTTATAGTAACGATAGTACCTACGCATGCGCATTGTACAGTGTCCGGTCCCGACTGTTACCGATAAGAGCCGAATGAGAACAATAGCTAGTTGAAGAGGAGATCGATCATGGAGACAGTTTCAAATCCCGTCAGTATACTCATCCCAGGTTGCATTAAACAAACAAGCCGAGATGGTAAGATACACATGATGCGCCGTTGTAGAGAAATTGACGAACCGTGGGAATATAATTACAGCAACGTGACCTTGAATAAACCACAACGACCTCATCTGACCAAATCTATTATAAACTGAGCGTACATGGAGATAATAATCTCTTAACTTTGATTAGATACAAGCAATAACCTAAATGTGGACGTCCCATGTTGAAACCAATTGGATTTTATTAAATTGCCAAGAAATCAATCAATGCATCAGAATTTGTGGTGAATGGTCGGTCACGAATCATAATAGAATATAAAACAGAATAATAGTACTCTCTGTATAACCCCGACAAAGTACACCGGTAATTTTGATGAGGTGGGGAAGTTTGTACAATGCTGTCAAATTAAGTTCAACTCTGTATTAATTGTAATTCAATCTTCTACATCAGCAATATACTAAGTCTAAATATTCGACTATCACGCATAAACCTCAAAGCAGGGCTTACATTTGTCATCATTGACGGTAAGACATTAACAAACAGGGAAGTGACGCGGATCTTTGGAACTTGAAAGATTCCAGCCCCAGTGATTGGAAAGATATTTCTTTGACCTGATATCCGGTCATTGTTCACAAATTTGCTTCTTCTATTGCACCAATTCGTCCAAAATATATATGACTGGAACACTTCAGAAAATAGAAGAAACATCAAATAGTTTCTGGTCATACCAAAACGAAAATATTAGTAGAGGTCGTTGACAGTAGAGAACTACAATATTTTACTTAAGCAAGTTCGTGCTCAGTTGAGCGATGAGAGAAGCCTCATCTTTTAAAAATAATAATAAGTTTTAGAGTACAGACGCTAAAGTCGATCCAGTTGAGCACGGAATCACCCCTTGATTGGACCCAATTACTTTTTTAACCTCGGCCCAAGGGTTTAATGTCGTGCCCTCGGGTATTTCGTGATGGCAGCGACGTCAACAGTAAACGGCATCACTAAGGAAACAAGAAAGATGTGAAGCATTAGGAATAATTCCCCTCCAGTGTTAATGTGTGGAATAAATTCACCCAGAAGCTGATTTTAATAGCCAGAGGGTATTGTACAGTGTGTAAACTTTTTAACGTTCATATCGGATTTAGCCCTTTGTTAGACCAAATCACGTTATCAGAAAATCAAACAATAAAAACGTGTCATTATAGAAGAACTGGCGAAGAGATAATGTCCAGATTCAAGGTGATCGTTGTCTTTGTGCAAGGATTTTGGTTTCTATTTCATTGTTCGTCTCACACTCTGATACTGACAAGATAAAACAAAGTAACCGTAGGACATGGATATGTCTGTCGTACGTACTACAAATAAAACAAAAACCCAGTCAATATTGTGTTGATTTTATAGGCACATTGAATTGCTTCCTCTAAGTATCCTTGAAAAAAAATACTGGAAGAAGAAACAAAACGTTTTACCTGATTTTTTGTTGTTGAGCATGCCATTCGGTTTTATGGACAGTCTTATCGACTTTCTTTGCTGACTCGTTGAAATGCGTGACTGGGCATATTACTGGGAGATTCTTTTAGCCAAGCCAGTCTTTTATTTTTCGTAATCAGCGTTGTGTAAAAACCCTGGAGGCGCAAACTGTAAAAATAAAATATCAGCTCCGTAAAATAGATTGTTCGGATGGCTCATCTATACGGCTCATTTGTCTAAGTATCATTTCTTCGGCAAAATAAGCTAAGAAGTGAATGCTTTCACTCTGTTCCAGACAGCCATGACGGAATCGTTTGATTGTGCAGAAAGTCTATCGCAATTCTCACATATTTTATTCCATTACTAGGTATCTTAGACCGTGCTCGTGGATATTTCATTCAACTGCGTGCAACATCACAAACGCACCATCAACATTTAACTGATATACTAATGAATACATTTGCAAATCAATAAATTGACGTAATGCGACACAATTATTTCAATCATTAGTTCAATCAAGCAGATTTGTAAGGATTTAAATTGTGATTTGAATGAAGAGGTTGAGTTTATTTTATGAAATATCTGAAGCAGTCCATTCTGTTGGGCACGTAATTTAAAGGGAATTATAAGAATGGCCTTTGTGATACAACGTTCTACATAATCTTTTGGTTCTAGGTAAACTTAAATTGTCTGTACGGTTTCTAGATTTCAACTTCCATGTTCTTCCCGTAGAGCTTTGCCGTTAAATATATGTTATTGCCTGGTGCGCGGAATTTAAAGTCAGGATGAAAACAAGGTATATTCCGAAAATAATAAAATTAATTTCGGCAACACTTGGTTGATTGGCTTTTACAAACCTGGGACAGATTCACAATATGCTTAGCTCGTCTTGGACATTTAAGCTTAATTGTCAAGAAGGATCGCTCCGTGGCTCAGTTGGTTGACCTTTGGACCCCGTCATTGTAACCAGAACAGGTTCGATTCTTGACATTTAGCCTTCGAGCTATGGTCTCATATATATGTCGTTTGAAGGTAAGCTGAATTAAAATCCAAATGAAAAAATATATTAGGTATAAAGTATTACAATTTAATTCTGCAACAATTTATTGATAGACAAAATACTATTTATCAAAAGTTTTATTGAAATTTGATGAAGGTTCCTGTAAGTTTTAGCTTGTTTTATATGGTCTCTATAGGTATATCAACCAAGTTTTCTGGTAGCTGCCGAGCTTGCGGAATGGTGTGTACGAGGTTTCTTTCCAGCTTTACACCATACAGAGAGTCGTTATATAAGTTAAATACCCTTGCGTAGACCACGCCTACATTACATTTTATGGTGGTGTTTGAGGTTTAAACTTACTGTTCTGCTAGGCCGACAACTGAAGATAATTTAATGGATATTTTCCTTAATCCAGGGAAGAACAATTATATACAGAAGATAAATCTGTTCATATGGATAACAATAATAAATGAAAAACTAATGCGCGAAATAAATGACTAAACAACTGTATGCGGCATCCACCAGGTAGCTCGAGTAAAGGTATCTAGTAGATGTCGACAATCAGTTTTTTTCAATTAGTGTTGTTATCCAAATGACCAGATTTATTTTCTGTATATAATTACAGCTGAGGAGTTTTGTCATGTTATTATATCATCTCCCAAGAAAGATAATGAATTCATTTTGACGCATCATCATAACGAAGATGGTTTGTTAAATAAACGAAACGATATTACCTAAACTCACTTTGTAAGCCAGAATGTAAATACATCCGCTTGATATTTTTGCATATCGCTTACAATCTAATGAAAATACAAGTATGTTCTTGCCATCATATTGCAACTAGATCACTTGTTGATATGTACTTGACTTGACTTGTTTATTAAGGTATGACACTATTCCCGACAACATGTGCGATATGTTTATTTATACACTCCTGGGATATTATCGGCATGTAAGATTTGAACGACATTAAGAAATTGTGTAACGGATTTTAAAAAAAAACAAAAATCCGGTTAATCAATCATTTTTGTTGACAGCTTTTCGGCGTTTGAAGGTATGTGATTGTTGCTAAAATTTTCTTATATCAAGATATACCATTTTATCAGACTCTTTTTCAAGGACTTCTTCCAATTTTATCAAGACCAAATACACAATCTCGCCGGAATCCAGATTGAAACATGTCGACTACCCTATTGAGATTTGTTAGTTTGTCATGAAAGACCGAGAGCGTTGGGTAAACTAATCTACCAAAGACAGAGCGTTCAGTGTAAGCTTCAGATGGTAACAATGGACATGGCAATCATCTGCCAGAATAATGTGGAGTGTTATATATATATAAGATGGGCTTGTGATTTGGATTGAGCTAGTAAGGCATGATGTTAACTTACAAATGATGTCTCACATTTTTTAGTCCACCGGCCGTTAGAAAAAATTACAGGCAAAACATAAGCTTTCATAAGATTGTACTTATCTAAAATAACTAAATCTATCATAAATTGGCACAAGGTTAAATTGGAGATGGCCTACATTCGGCAGTAAAAATGAAAGAAAAATGTTCTCATGTAGCCAAACATTGCCATCACCCAAACGTATTGAAATTCAATTATGCCCCAACAGACTAAATTGTTCGTGATATAGAAAAGAACGCTGTGTGTATCACGAAGAGGCAGTTACTCATGTAACTTGTGATCGAATTAAAATAGAAACCTATTGACCCAACATTCTCACCAGCACTATCAGTTATAGTTATCACCAAAAACAGGATCACCACACTGCCGAAAAAAACAAAAAACACACAATTAAAAAAAATGAATAACGTCATTTAACGTCACGATTTCCATTTTGCTAAGAAAAGTAATACATGTCGGGCCACACTGGGCAATATATGCCTACATAGCGCTGACCATGTAAGCCAGTCCTGAGTTCGATTTCCAGTGGAGGCAAGAACAATTTTCTTTTTTCTACATTTATATAAAAAAAAAATATATAATTCATTCACACGCTTATATAATCGCGTAACCAGGTGTGTAAAATTATCTTTTCCCAAATAATTTAGGTACTCTAGTTTATACACCATTTTAGCCTTTGGCAGTCATCATCGTCTATCATCGACCTTATCTTCAGAACATTGGGAGTACATGTACATTATGCATTAGCAAAATCTACTTTTATCAAAGTAAACACCCACGGAAGATTTAATTTGTACGTTCTTACCAATATTACCCATGCGGGCTCAGTTAATAGACAATACAAATGCACAATAAGGTTTGAAAATTTTGCTATTCGTCTAAGCGCAGATGTGGTTAACGACAAGTTAAATATCACATTTTTCCATAAAACATATTTCTATTACGCATAAAATTGGAAATCTTATAGCCAGCTAAAATAAAATCTCATTGAAAATAAATATAAGGTGAGCCTATCATGATGCATTACGTGACGTGTAATTTGTAAAATAAATTGTGCAATCGAAACGGAAATGGATGTTATTTCACTAATTACAATAGCAAACAATGTTACAAAGCTCTTGTGTTGAAATAAAAGCGAACAATGCGTCGCATCATATGCTTTAAAGCTCGACTTCTTGGATATGAGTTGTGAATTGATTGGTCCTCACTGGACATCACACTGTTTTAAATCATCGTCTTTCTCTTTTCGATGCACCATACCCATAGAGAAAAACATATTTCTCTATATTATACCCGTGATGATGACACAATAAAGCCTCGAAACGTTGAGTAAAACGAAGCTGAACTCCTGAAGATGATTAAATAAAGTTTCAAAACGTTGAGTAAAATGAAGCTTTTAAGCCGAATCGAGTGTCGTGGAAACCGTTTATTTTTGATAAATAAAAAATTCAAGTTTTGAAAAATCAAAGTCCACCGTTTCACAATATAGCGCCTTTCAAAAGCCAGGAAACGTGTAACTAGTGCTAAATGATTTATTCGTTCAGGTATTTATTGTTTGGCACGTATATCTCAGTTAAGACTCTTCAAACGTCGGATCAGCTTAAGAAACTGACAGGTAACAAACTTATCTGATTTACTGTGTCATTTTTTTTTATCTGGATCACACTGATTAATCTGACTACAGTTTACAGATGTCTTTGGGGCTAGTAAAAGTCAAACATGGCCAAGTATTAATATATTAAGTATATGAAGCCAAAACATCTATCCTTAACCTCACTTTCTAAAGCATAACACGCATGTAAACTTCAGCACTCCAATAAACGTCTTATTTAAAGTGTAAAGTGACAGGCACCCTCCCCCCATCTTCTCGAGACAAGGCGAGGCCCGACGTAAAACTCAATTCCTCTCCTTGTCACGTTTACTTATTCTTCCTTGGCAAGCCAGGAGGACTAATCTCTCCTAGCGCCAGTCCCAAAGTCGTTGAACAGCCAATGGCATGATAGATAAATAAAGAGGATTTATACAAAGATGGCGGCCAACACCGAGGAAGACGAGTTGAGAGATACGATAAACAAATTTAAAGAAGTAAGACAGAAGTTTGGCATCACACCGATAACCGACAATCAAAATAAAGCATTGACATCGTTGCTAGAGAAGAAGGATGTATATGTATGCGCCAAAACGGGAAGAGGAAAATCTCTGTCTTACGAAGCCTATATGCGTAAAGGCGTATTTCATTGGACTATGCGTTTTAGTGATTTTACTTTGAAGTTTTTCTGACAGCGAAAGCGAGGTATCCGTGGCAAGGCGTATTTCAGAACTTTGTGGCGACATAAGAATTGCCTAGGGAAGTTGCCCCCCTCCCCCCTCCCCGTTTCAAAACATATTTTAAAGAGTGTTAAGAAATTGTCATTGTTCTAGTTTGAGGCATATTAAGCAGACACCTGTATGGTGGACTAACCATGTCACATGGTTTATGCCTCCATCACATAAAACGCCTGTACACCATCAACTATCTGCTGTAACTATGTATGCAAAATGTGACTGTAAGAACATATGGAAAAAGTCAATTTACTCAGAGAACAATTTAGACGAGCAGCTCTAATCAGACCCACTTTATTTTTAGGTTTATCTCCCTTTTCAAGATAACAGCAGTCCAGATGCGTACACAAACCGTGGCTGTGTTGTTGTAGATAAAGCTTTGCGTTTAGAAACATATCAATCATTTTTATTAAATATACCACTCCTTCGTAACGTCATCGACTGTGGAAGCAAGGAGTTGATGCTTTAGAATAGAACTGAATCTCGTAACGCCAAGTGTAAATTGTTTTTCAATTCACGGATATCTGAAGTAAGTCCTGTTTATCTTAAGACTGTTTGATCGAGTTTGAGATGTTCTTAAGATATGTCAGAGGGTACGTTATGGTATTTAAATGTAAAACTACGTGTGCGTCTCTCGTGTCCATTGGGACAGGAAAAGTTAAACCAGTTCATGAGGTTTATACGAAATATACCACTTTGATTCCCTACCCAAGTAAGTGAGGATATAGGAGTTTATTTAAAATACCAGTTACCATACACTTATTGTTAATAAAATAGGAGGTTTCGTAAAAATGACGTAAGTTATTGATTGGATTGTCTAACCAGGTATAAGAACGAAAATGGGAATGTTTATGAGAATGCAAAAAGCTTTGGGTTAAATTATATGATTAAAGAAGTAGACGAAAATGTTATCAAGAATTATTCAAGAAAATTGTGTTGGTTGGGAAGCATCAATTGTCAATGGTTAACCAATTTGTTGCACTTCCTCTCGGTCTAACACGTGAATGGGGCAGCACGACCTTGAGGAATTCATTAAATTGATTGACATTAAATATTCATCACAGAATAAACGCAAAAGAAAAGGATTTCGCTATAGATAATAGACTTCGGCTTTATTATTCCACCATCATTTAAACATATGGTCATAAATAAAAAAAACATGACCTAAAACCGAAATTAATTATCTATACTAACATTTCTTGTTTGATTTTTTCCTATTTTATTTTAATCTAAACTGATATGTGGTTTGTTTGTTTGAGATTTACGATGTTAGGTTATTTTAAATATATGACGGCGAGCCAGCCCAATGGGTGGAGAAACCATTGCTCCCGCAACTAGCAAAACACAAGACATCACAAAGCGGCTAACTGATGCCCCTTAGCTCAAGAGGCTCCATTCAACCACAAGCAACGGATCTGTGGAACTACTGTCTTCCTTCAATGTAACCTAGTCTTTTGGTGTCACATGGGAAAAGTCTGCCACTCAAGAAAAGATGTTCTGCTTAACTTTACAATTCTGGGTTGTGTTGTTCGATAATCAGATCATGATTTGATTGGTTGAGATTGTAGTCCAGGTTATCTGACTAGACATGTAGCATCAGGCGGGTGGTTGGCAGAAAATTCATGTGCTCCTGGGGCTCTTTGAGCTGAGGGGTTTTAGGAAGTCGATTTGCGATGAATTCTGTTTCGAGTCCTGTCCTTCTCTTTGTCCTGCGGCGTCCTTGTATTTTGTTAGTGCCGATTAATGCGGTTTCCTTTACGCATTGGGCTGGAACATTGTGACGCATTTATGGTGGACTAGCCATGTCACATTGTTTATATCTCCATCACATAAACCATTGCTCAATAAATACTTTACCAAATTCAGATCATTAATTCCCGGTCTATATGTTAAGTGACATAATGCTTCATATTTGTATTTTTTTAATGATTCAGTGCCTGTATGCTATACAATGGACACCGTACAGCTTCGCTGCTTAAGGTGACTCTAAGAACAGATGGAAAAGCCCATATACCCACGGCACAATTTGTGCGAGCTGCTGTACACAGACTTGATTTATTTTTAGATTTTCTTCAAATTTCAAGATAACAGCAGTCCAGATGCGTACACAAAACGCGGGTGTGTTGTTGTCGATACAACTTTGCGTTTAAAAACACATCAATCAACTTTATTATTCATACCGCTCCATCGTGACGCTATCGACTGTGGAAGCAAGGAGTGAATGCTTTAGAATATAACTGAATCTCGTAACATCTACATATAGTGTAAATTAGGTTTGATATCACGGATATCTGAAGTAAGTCCCGTTTGGTTTAAGACTGTTTATTCGAGTGGCCGCAAGATCTTGAGGAATTCATAAAAAAATGATTGACATTAAGTATTCACCACAGAATAATACGCACAAAAAAGTGATTTCAGTTAGATAATCGACTTCGGCTTTATTATTCCACAATCAGTTAAACATATAGTCATAAACATAAACATAATATAAATCAATCACAAAGTATCATAAATTTGATTGATCTTATAGGTTTACCGACAAGACTTCCTATACATGTTTGTCGAATTCAAGACCGGCTGAAAACATTTCTTATTGTGACCACTCTAATTTGGAAAACTCCGCAGGACTGTTTGTATTAATTTCCCGCCAGAGAGTGGGCCTCGGGGATAGTGAGCTCTTGTTTGTATGTCCTGTCCTATTTTATAGACTACAAGTTTCCACGCCAGCTGTATTAGTAACTGAACTCATGCGAGTGGAAATGATTACATATTATTCCCAAATGGCCTTAAGTCATTGTCAGCGCGTAATGTCCAAAAGCATCAGTTCTTCTTGACAAAATGTACCAAGTTTTAGTTTGTCAACATTTCCAAGTCATTAGATGATACCCACCTGGCTAATATGTACCAGGCTAGTGTTATACTATGTGTGTTGTTTTACTTGAATTTAATTGTATCAAAGCGCGTTAGGCCATAAACTTACATATACTGTATAATGTTGATTATCGGGGAATCTGCATGGAACTGAGCTCAGAAGCGTTTACAGCCAACACGATTATTCTAAAATGTATTCTTTTGAACAATATTTATAATTTTACAGTTATACTTTATAGCCTTCATTGAGGAAGGGATTACGTCGACAGATTCTTCTGCCAGTTTTTCGAACAGCTGTCTTAAAAATTTCTTTTCAATAACCAGCAAAGCGTTTGCAAGACTGTCGGAATATCTTTAAATAGAAACGAATTTTTATACTCTGATTTCTTTCTTCATCTCGAAATTTTCATTCATGTTCCGGTGAACCTCGCGGCGACTTGATCCAATCTGTTCACTCACAAAGAGATTTACAAATTGATTTCAATGTACGGCTCAGTTTCTTTCGGAATAAATAAAAAATCCAATCTTCAACAAACAAAATTGTTTACAAAGAAAAGAATGAATCAGACATAGCCACAAACCAAAGAAAAGAACCGAAAGATTGATGGTTTAATTTCCATATGTTACCACAGCGAGAGCGACAAGCTTTCCAAACATCTAGCATTCCGTTTTTTATTTGGCTTAGAAGCAAAGCAGATATCGGAAAAGACACACGTTCAGTCGCCTTATTGCTGGAAACTGACGGCATCTCTTTTCACACAACTCTTGAAGTACACGTATCCAAGCATAATAAAGTGGGCATGGAAGTTGAAGAAATGTACTTATTCTCTCATATTAATTTCCGTGTTTTTGTTTCTAATGTGTATATCTTGTCTACAGTGTAATAAATAAACAAGACCGCAGGAAAACCGTTAAAGAGAGATGATTCGTTTTATCATACATACCGCACCTTCGTGAGGGTATCGACTGTGAAAGCATGCAGTACATGTTTTAGAACAAAACTGAATCTCGTAACACCACGTGTAAATTGATTTT